>JAHLJS010000007.1:85332932-85551913 GCA_038502445.1 Eremochloa ophiuroides | reverse complement strand
GTAGTTGGTCGTCGGGAACGACCGGTAACTGTAACAGAGGATGTTGATGGTTGTTGTAGCGTCCGTCCTTCGCCGGAGAACTCCCGAACACCTCTCGAGTTGCCCTAAGAATCACGGAGGCTACCTAGAACGCCGACTAAACTCACAGAGAGTCAAGCTGAACAACAAGATAGAGGGTGAACCACCAAAAAGCCTACTTTGTAGGTTGTATTTGACGATTGGATGGTTAAGATCTCAATCGGCTATAATCCTCTCATATATATAGAGGGTCTTATCCCAGTAGAAAAACCTCTCCAAGGCTTATTTTCCAAGTTTCCTCATGAGTTTGGAATAGTTCGGTTTGACGAGACGAATGAGTTCGTGATATCCGTTTACATTTTGACATCTTCATAAAATAGATAATTTTGGTTATCAACATAAATCCAAAATGTAACTGCTATGAACGAAACAATCAAATCTCGAGTTATAGTAGGAGTTGTACACCTTTTCCGATTAAATAAAAAAGCTATATCTATGCATAGATGCAACAACTAGCTTTTCTGGTTAAAAAAAAAAATCATGGAGTCCCGCCGGAACGTAATTCATTTGGATGGAAACAAAAAAAAAAAGAAGAATCTTGAGTTAGTTATGGAGTTGTACACCGCCATAAATGTTTCGATTTGGACACTGGTTCCTGTAAGAGTGGAAAGGCAGGTGTAGGTCACGATTATTAGGACGACCACGAGGAAGACCAGACATTGGTCCATCGCGACGAGGGGGCATCTAAAATCCAATAATGCCTCCCTCGTACTCTACGCGGTAATTTAGTCAAGGTTGATTGACACACACGGTTCCTTGAAGCGGCCACCAAAACAGAAAATGTCCCCTTGGAACAACAAGCATGAATTGCATGTGGACATCAGGACATGACATGCATATGGTTTGTACGTAGGTGGTCATGCATGGTAGTTCTAAGACGAATGAAAACTAAGGATGTTCTTTTTTTTTTCCTTTTGATTCATTCAAAATCATCGTCAGACACAAGGCTCATGCTAATTAACTACTTCAAAGTGGCTACTCCCTTAGTCCTAAAAAGAGTGTCGTTTTATAATTTCAGATATATTATTTAACCATCCGTCTTGTTCAAAAAGTATGAATAGATATTATTTATCTTATTATGACTTATTTTATCACTAGAAATACTTTAATAGTGATTTATTTATTTTATAATTTGAAAAAAATAAATAAATAAAACAAATGATCAAACACGATGTCTGAAAGCACTAGTACACAAAAGCTCTATGTTGACACCATGAATTTATTTTTACAGACGGATTTAATTAACGTGCGTCACTAGAAATAAAATGGTGCGGACAGATTTAGAACCGCATGTAGAAATCAATTTCTACATGCGGTTCCTTAAGAAAACAGCCTGTACAAATAGGGGCATTTCTACAGGTGGTTTTTCTTAAGAAACCGCCTGTAGAAATTGGTGCCAATTTTAAAAATTTGATTTTTTCAAATGACAACGAATGAAAAAAACTGTCTACATGAAACTTATAGTTGAAATTATTTTTAATTGAAATCATCTTGTTGACGTAAAATACGGTCAAAGTTTGAAATTTAAAATTTGACTTTTTGAAAAAAGCCTCGAATGAAAAAACTGTCTACATGAAAGTTGTAGATCTCGAAATGTTTTGAAAAGTTGTGTAGTTGACTACTTTTTTATTTGACTTCGTTTAGGGCCTCAAAGAGTTAAGTTTCTATCAGTTGTGTAACAATATGTGACGAACCTAATACAACTCCAACACATGTGAGTGTTTGGTGGAGTGGTTAGAGGAGGTCACCCGCGAGGAAGAGGTCATGGGTTCAAACTCCCACGGCCGCATAGCCCGCGTATTTTGCGCGAAAAATGCTGTGATTTTGCGCTGGCCGGTGGGTCCCTTCCCTGATTTAATTTTTTTGTTTTGCTATTTTTAAAACCCGATTTTCACAAAATGATTTGTACAGACGGTTTCTTATGTGAACCGCCAGTATAAATCGATTTGTGCTGGCGGTTCACATACAACCGCCTCTAGAAATGGTTGATTTCTACAGGCTCTTATCACAGGCGGTTCTAAGAAAAGCCGGTAAAAATGGCTTTAGAACCACCTGTGCTGAGTTTTTTTTTTTACTAGTGAAGTAAAAATGAAATTTTTCTAGGACGGAGTGAGTCTATAACGATGTACTTATATTATATAAAAAAGTGTATGACGATGGATGTCCGTACGTCATTTGTCTTACATCATAACAAATCTAGGATGCGTCATCACAGCGACGGGGCAGTCTACCATGCGCGAACGGGCAGTTTCTGACTATCACTGACCACTCATCACAGCGGCGACGCCTTCCACGCGGACGAACGCCCGACGTTATCGTAGACGGCGGGCGCACAGCGCAGCTTAACATCGATATACTCCTTGTAATTACCGTCTAATTAAACCGTCTCGATCATCCCATCTCCAAGCGCTACCCTCCGGCAACTGGCACTCCAGCGAGGTGGGATCAGCGACATGCAGATCAAGGTGCATGCTATTTACTCTTTCAAATAGTTGTTTGCTTATTTTAAGTTGAATTTTGTCTGATAATAATATGACCACCAGTTGTTTTTTTTAATAGATCAAAGGCATTTCCCCGGCTTTATTGAAAGCTTAACGAAAGTCCAAGATCCAACTGGGGTTACCAGCTTACAATAAGAGTTCAACTAACTGAAAAACACTGCCAGATCTCTAAAGGTAAAGACGACAACTCGACCAAAGAGATTACCCAAAGCACCAAAACCTGTTTACATCTACCACAGGTTCACAGTACCGGCACCAACTCAAAAGATAAAGCTACGGACCAGCAGAAACTCAAAATTACACAGGGCGAGTCGTTAAGAGTGCGATGACATCTTCAGTCTTGTCCTTCGTCGACGGTTTGAGGAGCGGCTTCCATGCCTTCGTGATCATCAACATCTTGAAGATGATTGCCTTCGGTGAGCTCACCACCTTCTTGTTGAAGACTATGTCATTACGTGTCTTCCATATTGTCCACAAAGCACCTTTCGGTTTGGAGTTTGTAGATTTCACACCTTTCTCAGCCTGTTTCTTGTGTATTGCTTTCTCCACAATATCTCTGCCTTTGTCAAGAACTCTATTACTGTGTCTAGTTGCTTGGTTACTGACTTGCACTTCACTGCTTTTTATCACCTCTACTTCATTCTTCTCTTTCACCAATTTTGTTCTACTAATACCCAAGCTTTGCTCCCCCTTCCTTTTATCTGTATCTTGATTTTCTGACAAATTCACATACCCACATACTATTTCTGTTGCATTGTTTGCCTCTAACTCCACATTCAGTTGCTTGGTTACTGACTTGCACTTCACTGCTTTTTATCACCTCTACTTCATTCTTCTCTTCCACCAATTTTGTTCTACTAATACCCAAGCTTTGCTCCCCCTTCCTTTTGTCTGTATCTTGATTTTCTGACAAATTCACATACCCACATACTATTTCTGTTGCATTGTTTGCCTCTAACTCCACATTCAGTTCCGCAGAAGTTCCTTTTCCCTCATTGAATACCACCCTCTGTAGATTTTCAACTGATTGATGATACTCTCCAGAGCTCTTACCAGATAGCTGCATTCTTGTCGCCATGTCCTGAATTTCTGCTAGAAGATCAATGTTATCTCTAGCTGTAACACTTTTCCCTTTATATCTTGTAGATGTCTGACCCTTAGAATTATCAGTCTTTGGTGGTGAGTTTCCAGTTTCCAGCCAGCCATGGCTCTCTTGTGACTCAGGGTCCTCCTCATCTGTTACTGCATCTTCATCTAAATCAGCCCCATCATCAGGTTCATTTGGTGGGAATTTTGCTAGTTTATCAGAGTAGTACCATGATATTCTTCTCCCTTTCTTATTGATAAAAACTTCTGAAGCTACCCTGATCCATACAACTTTCCACTGCAAAGAAGGAATATGAACTTCTTCTGGGTCTCCAACCAATTTGGCTAGCTCTAAAACAACAAATACAGATCTTGCTTCATTAGGAATGCCCATAACTCTTACCCAAACTGATTGTAGGATCTGAAATGCCTGAGGATCCATATTTGTTTCTTCTATCACAGCCAAAATATCAGCAGTAATAAATTTAATTTTACCCATCTTGCTCAGTAGTTGCATAACAGCCTTAGAGGGAATATTCACTATGAACTCACTGCCAGAGATTCTTTTAACATCCCAATTCCACTCTGAATCAATTAAATATTGCAATTCAGTTTTGATTCTGAACTTGGTACCCCTACCCTCGAACACTGACACTATAGCTCTAATTGAACTGTCCTTTTCAGCTGTACTTACTGCTTTCATTTCTGGTAAGTTCAAGGCATAGAAAAGCTGACCTGGTATTCCCATACCACAAAGAGAAATGCCCTTGTTGGTTTTCATCATGGGACAGTGGGAAGATTTATGTCCAGTACTCCTGCAACTGTAACAGAAAGGTGGATTGGTGCATTTAGACCAATGATGCCCTTCCAGGTTACAATTGAAACACTTGATGGGTTGGTTTGATGACTGACCACCACTTCGACCTGTTTGGTAGAAATTTTGGGGGCCTCCCCGCTTCCTCTCCTCTATTTTGTACCTAAGATCCTCTTCTGTCATCTGACGAACATCACGCTCATCAATCCTGTCACCAGATCTCCTTTTACCCAGAAAATCCCGCTGATCCCAACCTCTATTACCCTGTCTATTCTGTCTCAGATCTCTATCACTATGAAATTCTTGTTTCCCTTGATCGGCAGCACTGAACTGCTCACCCCTCCAGTCATGCCCAAATCCCTGATAAGCACCCCTAGCATCCCTGTTCTCACGATCAAAACCCTGCTGAATACTTCTGCTATCTTGCACATCACGAACCATACCTGTACCAGCCCTTGAGTCTTCGGGGCCACGGTCATCCAACTTCGATGGCAACTTTCTTTCCATTTCTTGTTTCGCTACTTCAACAAATGCATGCCCGTCCACTTTCCTCTCCTTCACCCTCCGTAGATGCTTCGCTTGCGCACCAAACCATCTCACCTCATCGCTCGTGGCCGAAAATCTCTCTGCCCCCAGGTCCCAAACCCTAGCAGCCGGAACCCAGAGCCATTTGCGAGTGGGTTGTTGCAGAGAGTCCTTACCCCGTGAGGGAGGAAGGTAGGAGTGGCTAAAGAGGTCCTCCAGCGATGGGCTATAGTGGGCCAGCCCAAGAGACCTTTTCTTGTTTTTTACAGATTTTTCATTTGCTGTTCCCATTGTGGCACCTTTTCCCTCATTATCCATGCCCTGCTCTTGCAAACTCTGCTCTGCTGATCTTACAGTATCTAACTCTCTCTCAATCTCTCTTGTTATGCTTTTCCATTGAAATTGAAGTGGCAAGTTGGCAATCAAAATAGAATCAGAGCTAATTGCAGCAACTGGTGGGTGATTCAAATTTCTTATTCTATCCTTTACCACCGATTCTTCCAGCTGAGAATGTTTAGGTAACCCAAGTGCAATAGTTGAGCTCCCTCCTCCAGACTTCAATTGTGGGAAGTGATCAGCATTCAACCAATCCTCCAAATTCCCACAATCCTTCCCATACATGCTTTTAATATCCAAATTTGGAATTAGTCTCCTCTATCCTGAATTTAACCAAATCTGATCAGACCTGTCAACCCCATTGTTCCCTGGACTTGGAGACTGAAAACTCTTGACCTCAATAACAGAATCAACCCTCTGTGACACATTTAATCGACGAGCAGTATGAATATCTCTAGAATTACTCGATACTTTCGGAAGATTAGCTCCATTAGATCGATTCTGATTGGGTGTATGAACCTCCAACTTCATCCTGTTAATACTATTCTGAGAACTCAATTGTGTATCTCTCTTCCTTAACTCTGAAAGTGAACATACTTCAGACTCTTCAACCACAAATGGGGGCACCGCCAATGTGAGTCTCCTGTTCTTCATTTAAACTCAACTGCGAACACAGCGCACCAACTCAAGCAGAGATTTCCCCCGGGAAAGTAGGAAAACAACAATAGGGTAAAGATTACATACCTCACCCCAAAACTCCAAGTCACCAGAAATCGAAACACGCGACGAATGACCCAACTCTAGAAGCAGCGCAATCCCGCCCCACCCCCAACAAACTTAGAAGCGGAAGCCAGGAACAGGAAAAACACCACGGTGGATCGAGAGAGCTTCTCACCCTGAGACGGGGCTCTTACATCTTCCAACTATCGTCTGGGGTTTCCCAGTGAAGAAGGGTTTTCTGGAGAGGCGACGAAAAAGGCGACTCGGCGCCGGCCATCGCCGGAACACGAGGGATGACCACCAGTTGTTGTGGGGACCAGTCACAATCTTACTATTACTAATTAGAGGCGTTTAAAATTTTCGGTGAGTTCCTGAATACGGCCTCAAAAGACACCCTTCAACATGAATATAACTTTTTTGGATGGCTACGTTTCATTATTTCATGCACCCACAGTTCAAACCAATATTTTCTGGAAAAATTCAAGAAAACAAAATAAACTAAAGAAATATATCAAAATGCAATAAAAAAGTCCCAAACTTCAACATGTTGCTTGCCTTACTATAGAAAACCTCTAAAAAATTTGGGTGCAAAAAAATAAAAAAAATCACTTTGCCGAGTGCCTAGGGTTGGCACTCGGCAAAGTTTTGAGTTTGCCGAGTGCCAAACACCTGGCACTCGGCAATGGTAACGGCGGCCGACGCCGTCGGTCCCTGAAATTTCTTTGCCGAGTGCAGATCGTTGCCGAGTGACCGGCACTCGGCAAAGACTTTATTTGCCGAGTGCCTATCTTCGCCGAGAGTCAGATCCTCGGCAAAGAAGGCTTTGTCGAGTGCCATGGTTTGCCGAGTGCTGCACTCGGCAAAAAAGGTCTTTGTCGAGTGCGCGATATTTGGTACTCGGCAAAGAACGCGTTTCCTGTAGTGAAATAGTTGTTCGCTTATTTTAAGTTGAATTTTGTCTGACAATAATATGACCACCAGTCGTTAATGTGGGGATGAGTCACAATAACTAAGCCAGCATATACCGCAAATGTTCTTTTGCGCGTATCAGCGATACAGTATTTTTCTCTCACATTCAATCAGCATCAACTATAATTATTTTTAGCCCAAATGAATACATTTAATTTTGAACATATTATTTTTCCATTTCGCCATACCGTCCTTAGTACAAAAGATACCAACTGGAACGTGTATGTAATTCATATTTGCATCTTTCAGAAAGCAGGTATGTCAAACCAGAAAGCAGAACGCGCTATGCTAGGCGACAAATATAACGAACAACCACACAGGTATATCTATCTTTTTTTTCCTAACTTCCTCAGTTTCAAAATCCCTTGAATATAACCTTCTCAGTTTTGAAATTCAGATGGAGCATCTGTTGTATTGAAAAGAACGTTTGTGGCCTTTTGGCCCAAAACCCTTGTATTTCTTCACTTTGGGTTGCATTGGGCCTAGCTTCATGTGTGCCCGCCGAACTTCACTTTGCTGATTGCTTGGATACTCACAAATCTCTATAATAGGAATCCTGAACCAAAAACGGGCACATGATATAGCACGTCACCCGTTAACCTGTTGGCCGTCGAATCCAGCGAAAACGTGATGTGGATCGTCCAATCGGGTGCGTAGCGGGTCTCTCACCCGTGAAGCCGTCAATCCGGTTGGTCGCAAATCCTCTTGACCCCTCTCGCAAGTGATTCTGTGGCGCATTTCTCTCCTCCCGTCTTTCCACTGCCCTTTGCTGCCCACGCAACTCCCTCCTGCTGACGCGAGTGGGTGCCTAACGGCCCCGCCGCATGGAGGGTGCAGGCATGGCGACCCCGGACACCTCGTGACGCAAGTTATTACTTTCAATATTTAAAATATTCCAAGCTCATGAAGGCACAACTGCAGAAAATTAATAAGGGAGTCAAACTTCAAAGACATTTAGCTATTTAATTATGTTGCAAAACAGGCTATATCCGACTATAGTGAGCTAGAACGACAGCTAAGAGCTAAACTATACATGAATAAAAATTAGCTAATTCTTCCTCAAAATTGCCGGAGACAGTGGAAGCTATAGTCAGCGATTTAAAACTTTGCATTTTACAGCAGACCGCACATGTTGATAACTCAAAGATCAATGGGAATGAAAGTAAATATAGATAAATAATTGGAATTATTTACAAAACTAAAACGTCAATTAATTAAGAACATCTCATATCAACGGGCGCCATTGAGTTTCATGAGCGTCCCTAAGATACTGGCAAAAGCACTAACGGCGGAGACAATCCCGGCGATGATCTTCCAGTTTTTGTAAAGAAACTTGTACAGCCATAGCCACCACCGCCATCTCTTCATCCTGTAACCCTCAATCTCTACCATGACATCGGCATAGCAGCGTCCTTTGCGCAGGCTCTGAAGGCTGGTGAAGAAATCGAGTGTTTTTTTGTTGGTGAGGCCTGCTCCTTGCAGGATGCCCTTTGTTCGCAGCTCGTGCACGTCCTCCTCCCCGTGCATCAACATGCAGAGGAGGAGGAGGTACGAGCACACAGCAGAGTCTTCACGTTTGGCCTCCTCATCAAAGAAATACGGGGTGGCGCATAGCTCGAGAGCCGCCATGTTTACTAGCATGCTTGCGCGTAGATCGTTGAGAGACAGCGGCGCCATGGGGAGCTTGGCGAAGACGATCCATTTCCTGTCGAGGCCCATGTCTGCTGGGAGCTCATCTGTTGTTTTGTTGGCTGTGAGGAAGATGCCCATCTCGGCAAGCTCGATGGCACCGGCGGAAATTTGTATCGATTTAATTTTATGTGAATCTGATTTTGACACCTTGAATTTGCTGCTGGTGCTTCTTCCTTTTCCTATAATGTAGAATCTGAGGAGGCCAAGGAGATGAGGTGCTTTATTGTAGTATTCTTCATCCCAGTTTACATGAGGCCTTCCAGGGATAACCTTGTCCTGCAGACAGCCATCTTTGCAGTCAGCAATGAATGTCTTCAATTTCTCCAAGGGCTTGGGCGTGCACTTGTTCATGACCGCGTTCACCACCTGCCATGGGATCTGGTTCTCAAGCAGCATGATATCGTGAGTGATGTCGTTGTCGTTGGACTCGAAGAAATCGAACAGCACCTGGTCGCAGTCGGTGTCCGACTTCTGAAGAATGTACATCACCAAGAAGCAGGCGTCATAGAACAACATAGGTAGGAACTCGTCTTCATAGCCCATACCTGCCATCACGTCCTTGTCGTAGAGGCCACGGGCATTGATTTTTGACGCTGCCGAGACGACCATCAGGTACAACTCCTGGACCATGAGATGGGATTCCTTCATGCAGTGGATGGCAGCCAAATGCTTCACCTTCTCTGCCTCCTTGAGATGGTCTCCTCCATAATGGTGGTAAGGGCCGATGGCCACCACCCTTGGGACAGTATACTGATGATCAGCATCGAGAGCTCGAATGCTCGGAGGGTACCTGTGCATCATCTGTTTCATGAGTTGGGGATCATATGCATCCTCTAACTCCTTCTGTTTTTTCAGGAACAGCTTCTCAGGGTTATTCATATAGGTCTCCATTTGCTCCTCAAACAACAGGTCCTCTAGTGTTGTTACTTTCTCAACTGGACCACCATGCTGTGCGGCTGCAGCATAGTAGTTGTAGTAGTTGTTATACTCGAGCAGTTGCTGCTGCCCTCCTCTAGAGCTGCAGCTAGCATGGACAACATATGGCTGGAGGCTGCAGGAGGAACCAAATATGTCGACGATGGACGCATACTCCAATGGGTGGCCTGCGGCAGGAGCAGAAGCTTGAGCTTCACCAGCTGGTCCTTCAGCTGTCCAGTTCCTCGCCGCCAGCTGAAACTCGAAGGGGCACCCCCATGCTGCGGTGTTTTCCATATGTGCTAGCTCCAAACTGCAGACTGACCACTGCACAAAAAGAATGTAGGAGCAATTGTGAAACATGCAGTAAGACAGAGCTACCGACATCCCAAACATATATCACAGAGAAATGACAAGTTATAATCAGAACCTAGTAATAATGTCACGAGACAAGTATATATACTCCCTCCGTTCCAAAATGTCTGTCGCTTGCGCTTCTCAAGAAACAAATGGCGACAATATATTATATATTAAAAAATATTAATATTTATAATACATAATTAATATCATTAGAAAGATCTTTGAATCTAGTTTTTAAATAAATATATTTGAAGATACAAATGTTGCACGTATTTTCTAAAAATTGAGTCAAACTTGTGGCATGTACACCAATGACGACAGTCAATTTGGAACGAAGAGAGTATATATATACTGATGCATGCATAGTTAGAGACCAACAGAGAGAGGAGAGAAAAGACTACACTTACAACGAGCGGGCGCAGAGCCGCAGAGCTAGGAAGCACAGCCCTGTCGACGCTCCTCTTATAGAGCGTGTGTTACTACGTACTGTGGCAGGCTGTCACCTTGATGCATGCATGTGCACGCACCCATATGCTTGGACCTACCATCTTTCAGACTCACCACAAGATTTACCATCCCAACCATATCTTGTCATAAATCAAGTGTTAATCAAGATGAATCAAATACTTTCATGTATGAATCTAATAACATTTTTTTATAAAGTAAATTTAAATTTTGTATAGGTCCAATACTTACTAGTGGAAAATTACAATATTTTGTTGTTGAATTACTCCTTCCGTTCTAACCCTTTGGCTGGGAGCGTCTCTGGTGGAAATGTCACAAAAGTTGATGACGATGAAAATTCTTTCAAACACTAGTACAAAAATCATTTGTCTTGACGTTGATATTTTTTTACAGGGGGTTTCACTTGACGGCCGTCACTAGAAATCAATGCTATTTTACAGGCGGTTTCTTAAGAAAACCACCACTAGATATCGATTTCTAGTAGCGGTTTCTTAAGAGAACTGCCTATAAAAATGACTCATTTCTACAGGCGGGTCTCTTAAGGAACTGCCAGTAGAAATCGATTTTTAGTGGTGGTTCCTTAAGAGATCCGCCTCTAGAAATAATCTGAAATTTAATTTTTTGAGTTTTTCAGATGACATCGTATGTAAAAACTGTTTAAATAAAAGTTGTAGATCTCAAAAAGTTATGAAATTTTATAGTTGACAACTTTTTCATTTGAAATCATCTTACCAGCAAAAAATACGTTTGAATTTGTCAAATTTGAAAGTCAAATTTTATAAACGACCTCAGATGGAGAAATTGTCAACATAAAAGCTGTAGGTCTTGAAAAGTTATGCAACTTTGTAGTTGACAACTTTTTTATTTGACTTCGTCTAGAGCCTCAAACAGTGAATTTTCCATCAGTTTATAACAATATGTGGCGAACCTAATTCAACTAAGACACGTGTGAGTGTTTAGTAGAGTGGTTAGAGGAGGTTACACCTAGAAGGAGGTCATGGGTTCGAACCCCCGCACCCACGTAGCGTGCGAAAAATGGCGCACTTGCTAGATTTAATGTTTTGTTTTGCTATTTTTAAAAACCGATTTCCGGAAAAAGATTTGTACAGGCAATTTTATAAGTGAACCACCAGTACAAATTGATTTATACTGGCGGTTGACAAGCAACCATCTGTACAAATGCTCATTATACTAGCTCCTAGCACCGGTGGTTCTCAAAAACGACAGTAAAAATGCCTCTAGAATCACCTGTATTGAGATTTTGTATACTAGTGAAAAACACATCAAACATCCAAAAGAATTTGAAGAATGTCCAAAATATGGATATGCCAAGTTTCATATTTTTCAAATGTCTGAAATATGTTTTTTTATGAATTTTTACCATCGGCAACTTTTGTGCTATTTCCACCAGAGATGCACCCTTTGAGCACTCATCTTATTAAAAAATATTTGTGCAAAATTATTCACGTGGCCGAAGCGGTTTGTGTCGACATTTATGTCAGTTTTGGTACATACGCAATCAATTGTATGGTTGGTGCTACGTACGTACCCAGCACTACAATAAATTTTGAACAATCACGCCACGGTGTTGTACAGCTACGTGCCGCCAATCATGCATGCATACATACATTGCTGTCAACCATGTACTAGTATGCATATATTGTTTTATTTTTAGTCATCCCAAACATCCTCCGCACCTTTCTCCCGCGTTTCTATTAGTTTATCGATCAATGGTTCTAGAAATATATCGATATAATTCCCAGATTGTTTGAGCCCTAGGATCAGTAATGGCATTTGGATGTGTACAACCGCATCAGACAAAACCAAAGTGAAAGGTTCTATTATATATATAGTGGGTCACTTGGCAGGTGTCGTTGATGTGAAAAGTCGAATGCACGCCTAGACACACTTCGAAGCCGAACGATCTCGCCAAGAGTTAGACCTGGAGACCTTTTCTTGGCTTTGACCTGAGGTTGGCTGTTGACGGTAGTTGTCATCCATCAAAAACGGTCAAGATAACTTGAATTAATGCATAGAAACCATCACCAATATAAACTGAGTGATTTAAACTGATAATTCCACGAGTTCTAGTGAAAATATGTTTCTGGAGGGATTAAACAAGAAAGTTGCAAGAACAACCTACCCGTCAAAACCAAAACCGTGAAATGAAATTCAACACAAGAAGGTTCTAGAAGACACTAAAGACCACCATACGGAAGTGGGACCGAAGCTGCTGCAGGGTGGGGCCGGTTGGCCTATGGCTCCACTGGTCAGCCTCCTCCTGCACATGGTGGTGCTTCACGGAATTAGGGTTTCCATCTGTGTAATCATTTCAAGTCGGTTTGATCTGAGGACTCGTATTCGACGCTCTGGCCTATATAAGCAAGCCCTGTCCCTGTTTCAAATCATCAAGAAGCACACTACTACACAAAACATAACGGTGGCGGGCGTTTTGGCTTAACCGAGCCGGTCAGCACAACCGCCTCAGACCTAAGGTCATTGTAAATCATAACTCAACCGCCTCGGCTAATCCATTAACAGTTGCGGTTATCTTAATATAACCGCCGCCGTTAACATTTTCTAGGAATAAAAAAATGTTTTTGAAATATTTGAATTTGATTTCAAACCGAAATTTCTGATATTCACATACATTCAAAGTAGAAAATGCACGTACAAAGTATAAACACGTAAATCAAATTTAATCTTATGTCGTCCGTATGTATGTCACCGTTAATATTACAAAATGTTTATTTATAAACAAATCACATCACATTATTGTTTGAGCACGGCCTAAGCTAATCGAAGATGTCCGGCAACTTGTAGTTATCCATGTTTAGACCACTGTTTCTCCAGTTGCGCAGCTTCTCGTACTGCTCCACTATCGCGAGCTTGCTTCGAGGATCGAAGAACTTTCCCTCCACATGACAATAATCGTCCGTGACACACTTGCAAATGTCGACTATTGTTCGCTTGATGTTTCTATGATCCACATTATGTTCCTTTCGCCACCATTTCATTGATTTCTTTAGCTGACGCCAGCCCTGGTGGTAACTTCCCCAAGCCTTGAGGAACTCGCAAACATAGTCTCCCGGGCAGCAGTGCATGGTAAGTACTCGCACCGGAAATTCTCTCCTCACGGCCAAGTGTGTGCTATACTTCTTCCTCTGTCTCTTGGACCTCCGATCATAGGTGGTGGGGTCTTCCTCGTGCTTCCTGTACACGCTATATGGCAAACACTGGTGTTAACTTATATGACAAACACTAGTAATGTAAGCGCATGCTGTTGTCACTTACTATGACAGACAGTGCTCGAAATCCTTATACCCTTGTTTATTGATCGGTTTCCGCAAGGAGTCAAATATGACGGTCTTTCCATCCTGGAGATAGATTACAAATAGAATCTAGTGGCCGCTGACTCCCAAGCTGCACAATTGAATCATTATGGATCTCAAATGTTGAAATTTGAACAGTGTTGGTGACCCATAAATTATTGTACGTATCATTTTGACATACCCGAACTGGTGGACGGCAAAGATACACCTTCTTCATAACATGTAAGAGGTACTGTCCCTTTCTGTATTTGATCTCTCCTATCAATTTCACACGGACTTCCGCTCTCTGCATCCCTTTCAAGTTCACCAGTTGAGGTTGCGTGTCCAGTATTCCGTGGCCGATTATTGCCCTCTGGCTAATATGCATAGGAGATAGGTACAAAATAGGATTGCCTAGTTCTTGCATACATATGCTTGCATCCTAAAGAGAGAAGTCATCGTCATGGCATTGTTAATTTGATCGTACGTAATTAACATACCCATAACGATTCAAAGATACGATATAACTTACATGGCAAAAAGAGTCACTTGGACGATGTCGAGATCCTTACACCGCAGTATCCTATGCATGTCGTGGAATTCAACAGGCATGAAACTCTGATCGTCCTCCAAGTGGAAGTACTCCTGCAGGACCTTCACAACGAAATCCTTCATGCCTAGCTTCGCAGCATGGAACCTCCGAACCTCCCACTCCTCCTCCATAAGCTCGCCCAAGGTCGACATGAATTTGACACTCTCGTAGTTAGCTGGGCAATCTAGACTTCGGGGTCAAATTGAAGGCGGGGTTCGCTCCCTGTAGTGGATAGGAGAATTGAAAAAATAATATTACGACCATCTACACGCACATAAGCTGTTGAAAATGTTTAGTTGCCATAAACATACATACCTTTCGAACGCTGTAGAGTACTTGAACTCTTCAGCTAAGCAGGACGCCGCCCATTGCTCTGTGGTGAGATGGGCATGTTTGTCCCCCACTTCATCATCCGGTTTCTTTGGTGCTGAAGAACATTTTCCACTGCCCTGCGTTGGGAGCGGTGTCTCGTTGCCCGATGGACCCCCTGTACCTCCTTGAGGTCTTCTCTTGTCGGGACGTGGGCTACGTGTAGGACTATTGTCTGGGCCTTCAGCGTCGTACTTGTCATCGCCGTCATCGTCAGAGTCGTCGTCATCATCGTCGCGACCCAGTGGAGACGAGTGTGGCTCCGAGGGCTGCGATGGCGGAGACGTCTAGAATTTTAAGATGATGTCTTCCTTGTTCCATAGAACAAACGAGGCGATAGTATTGCCGAGGTACCTGACCCCTTCTTTCGTTGGGTAGTCGAGTTCTTCTTCATCGTAATCCCTGTGGGTCCAAAGGATCTCTACCCTGGCACAGTCATGCGGGAACGGCCTGTTGTTGTATGTGGTGGCTCTTTCTGGGGGTTGCACTAGTCCATTGGCAACAACCTTCTTATTCGTCATCTTGCGTCCGATTGGAATAAGGAGCGTGCATTCCCTTGGCTCCACAATGTCATCGACCGGGTACCTGCAGATTCCGATCCGGCCATCGACGAGCCTGGAACTATTTGCTGCCTCACTAGTAGTTGTACACCAGCCTGCACAAACATCTGTGCCCGCAACTCCACCATCTTGGGGTCGGTGCTGGTGAAAGCCTCCTGTATTGACTTGTTGATCATCTCTTGCATTGCTTCATCGCGATGAGCCCTTCCTTGTATGCCTGCCTCGTGTGCGGTGTCCCGGTGTCAGATTACCAAGACTCCACGTTCTTCCAGCTCTGCCTCAAGGACATGCCCCAGACGCGGCCCCGGTGCTCAGGGTTGTCCAGCGCCTCGGTCAGTACATCGTGATCCCTATGAGGTCGGAACTCCCCGGACTCAGCAACCTTAGTGATATTAAGTACAGCCTTCTCTACCTCCTCGGCCTTTTCCTCATTGTACAGACTCCTGCTCTCCTTCAGCTTCTTCGGCCTACGGGCATATAAGTAGTCGCGTGACCTCTCATCGATGTCTTGTAACGGGTAGCTCTGCCCGGCCGCTTCTGCCTCCCTTTCTTCCTGGCACCACTTGGGCCTCTTACCGGCATACCCGGTCATGCCTAGGTGGTGGACAAGCTCATTCTTCTTTGCGAGCTCTGAGAACTTCTCGCCTTTGTGCTTTGCTTCATTGGTGGTCATCTTCTCGATAAACTCATCCTAGATGTGCCGCTTGATGAAGTTGTAGTCGTCGTATGGTGTCTTCCCTTTCTTCACGTATTGGTTGTTGAGTTTGGACCGAAAGTTGCGAAGAGCTTTGCCTGCCAGGTACAACGCATGGCCCCTGCACATGGCTTCATCGTATTGTTCCCGTGGATACTGGAAATGTCTCTTCACGTCAGCCTACACTTTGTCCTTCAGAATCTCCGTCACTTTCCTCCAATCTGAATAAGTGATACACAGATGTTCCCTTACTATGCAAGAGCATTGGTTGCTAAAGGTGCTGATGACTGTTTGTGGCTCCAAGGGCTCTCCCTGCGGCCCTATCTTGGTTATGGCATGCACGTTCTTCGACTCCTCCCAGAAAAGTACAAATTTGGTTCAGATTTGCCCCATTGTAATAACATCGCTTCTAAACTAGTTGCTTGTTTATGATATACAAGCCATCCTAGTTTAGACGCTCACAAGCAATACGGGGACTTTTCATCATCATAACCGCTACCTCAACATACAAAGTTTCACATCATTGCAAATGCCACTATCTGAGAACATTACTAGAATCAAAACCAATTCATCATCGAAAATGCCATACAATAGGGTTTCAATTAAAGTAGTAGAGTTAGAGTAGTAGAAGATAGGTAGTAATAGGATTAGGAGTTAGAGTAGTAGTAGTAAAGCTAAGAGTAGTAGTTGAGTAGGAAATAGTAGTAGAGTTAGAGTAGTAGTATGTGTAGTACATTAGTAGTAAGTGTAGGAGTAGAGTAGGAATAGTAGTAGGAATAGTAGTAGAGTAGTAAGTAGGAGTTGGAGTAGTAGAGTATAGTAGTACAAAAGTAGGAGGTAGAGTAGTAGTACAAAAGTATATTGGTCACAGTACCAGCCTGGATCAGAAAACATGAGCAATGTCTAAGTTTAAAAAATAAACAGTAAATGAATCTCTATGTCTTCAATATCAAACAAAGGAAAAGAAGCAATGCCACAATTACAGTGACTTCAAAAGCTCATGGAAAATGCACATGAAGGGGTTTTCAACAAGAGAAACACCAAAAAGTTACTGCTGCCATTTGTACAAAGTTTTCCATTATGATTAATTGATTAGCATTGCACGAGATCAAACAACAGCTCATAGGGAATCATGTTTCAAGCTACATCCTATCCTACAAGCATAGTAGCTCTCCTGCTTAGAATCCCAGTCCTCCAAGTTCAGATTTCTAGATAAAGGCTCAAAATGTGTAACTGTAGCCTTAATTGACCAGAAAGTGCACTTCATTGCTCGCACTAGTGGAAGCAATTCAGCAACAAAAGCATATACCCTCTTTGCCTGCCAAGACAACGGCACCAGGTCCACCAAGGCAACACAACAATTGATCAGAGTAATCCTATTAACTAAAACAATAGCATCAGGATGATGGCACCATATAAACTTAATTGATGTGAAAGGGGGCTATAATTACTCAAAGAAAAAAGGTAAGTCTTGTAACTAGATGGCCTAAACTTTAACCAAAAGAAAGTCTGAACTTGGTTATCATTAAATAGGCAGGATTGGCAAATTGAAACAGCGGCAAATTCTCAGTTAATAACCTTAGTCATCATAGGTAGTGGCATTTGCATATCCTCAATTTCATCGCAAATGCATCATAGGCAGCATTGAACCCACATTGCCAAAAATTGAAACAAAATTGAAACAAAAAATGCATCACAGACATCAATCCAGAAAACATATGGGAAGAAGCTAGGGTTGGCTCACGACAGCAACAAGCAGGACGGAAACCACGGCGTGCGGAAGAGGCTCGGTGCGCGTGGACAGAGCTACCAGGGCGAGAACAGGATGCGCGCACGGGGCCAGTGACGGAGACGGAGCATGGGGTCAGGGAAGGAGCATGGCGGCAGAGCACTGCGGCGGTGGAGACAGAGCACGGGGTCAGGGAAGGAGCTCGGTGGCAGAGGACGCAGCTCAGGGTTGGGGACGGAGACGGAGACGGAGCCGAAGGGTGGGGACGGAGACCGGCGGCAGAGCACGAAGGTCAGGTGGATGTCGGTGCGGGAGAGCCCATTGGTGCGGGGACGAGGACGGGGACGGGGGCGGGCGTCGGCGGATGTCGGCGTGGGAGCTCGTCGGCGGCTAGGGTTTGAGGAAAAATCCGGCAGCCCTTCGGGGTTACTGTGCGGCGCCGGCGGAAGAGATGGCGTCGGCAGGGTCGGGTTAGGGTTATATAGGGAGAGATTAACCGTGGCAGTCAAATTAGAGTAACCTCCACAGTTAATATTAATCGAGGCGGATGCCTTATGCTAACCGCCACGGTTAATGCTATTAACCGTGACGGTTACTTTATGGCAACCGCCTCGGTTAATGTTTTTAATTTTGGGTTTTTAGCTAGGTTTTGTGTATAAGGGTAGTAGGATAGAGAAGTAGTACAATAGAGTAGTAGTTGGAGGAGTAGCAGAGTAGAGTAGTAGAGTAGTGTTAGGAGTAGTAGGGTAGTAAGCGCGGTAGTACGAGTAGTAGTAGAGTAGTTGTACGCGTAGTAGGAGTAGTAGTAGGGTAGTAGTTGGAGGAGTAGTGGAGTGGTAAGCGTACTATATAGTATGAGTAGTAGTAGGCGTAGTAGCACGAGTAGTAGAGTAGTAGTTGGAGGAGTAGTAGAGTAGAAGCGTAGTAGTACGAGTAGTAGTAGGCGTAGTATCGTAGCACGAGTACTAGTAGAGTTGTATTCATACACAGTAAAAGGTAGTTACATAAAAAGTTCACGTTAATTAATAGGTGACTACATTATTACATATCACTTTGGTGGGAGTGATCCTATGACGGACTTCTTCTCACCGTCGGGATGGAACCAAGGCTTCATCTTGTTCCTGCTAACGCGATTCTCAACGATCTTGATCTTGCGTGGATGATCGGTAAATAGAGAGAACTCTGCGTAGTTGTTGTATTCTTCAGGACTCGGACTCCATAGGCTCCCATGATCCTCTGCTTTTCTGACACAACCACATGCTTGTTGGTCTCTTTGGGCATCGGATGGTAGGCTACCTGACTGACGCGGTTTGCGGGTACCCACTCATCGTCTCTGTAGGCGACACTTTGGAGATCAACGGTTGTTAGCCTATACTCATCCATGACCACAGACTTCAGCTTGACCCACTGGCATCGGAAAATGGGTATCTGTAGGTCATCGCCGTAGTCAAGTTCCCATATCTCTTCGATCTGCCCATAGTATGACTTGATGTCTGTTGATGGTCGTTAAGTACCAATTTATACCGTCAACTAATGCAAGGAAGATCAATACTAGAAGCATAGGGGTTATTACTGACGAATTCCACGAGTTTTGGTGAATTGTGTATTTTCCAGGGATTATTCTAGAAAGGCTTAAAAGAAGGATTAAAGTGCTTAATTACCACGAAACTTAACCGCAAAGGAAACATCATCATGAGAACACTAGAAGCATCTGGAACACACCTGAAGCACCGGGGCCCGAGACCCACCAGGGTAGGGCCGGCCGGCGCCAGGGTGGGGCCGGCCGACGCCCCCCGTCTAGGGTTTCGGCCCACCTTCTGGAGTCTTCTTCCACCACCTCTCTGGAGTCATCTGAGCCCTTTGTTCAAGTCGGTTTGATCCCACGGCGCACGTTCATCCTACCGAGCTATAAATAAAGGGGCAGACCCCTCCCAGAGCACCAATTCATTCCACCTGCTTCATTCGTAAAGAGTAGACAGAAGTTAGGGTTTCTAGAGATTAGAAATAGGGCACTAGTTCCTCAAGTTCATAGTTTAGGCGTCTAGCAAGGTTCAAGTAGAGTTGGGCGCTACGCTCGGGATTCCAGATCCGTTCGTCTGGAGATCGGTAATATTATCTTGTATCTCATTATGACTTTGTTTTATTTTAATATATTGCTACTTATTCAATTCTTAGTTTATTCTAGTTGCATATTCGATATAGTTGTGATTGGTGATGATTATTGTCGTATGATCGTAAAGTGCATAATTCAGTACTCGAGTGAGTTAGGTGGTAAGCATTATGTAGACGTGGTGTCTAGATATATTGTGTACCTACGGAGGCACCTTGACGTGTTGGGTCATGTGGTAGTCCGCATAGGTGACAGCTGCGTTGGTTCCTCTGTAGTCCACCCCCCGTACGTAGGACGAGCAGAGCGCGGTCACGAAGAAGGTGACCCTTATGTCTTAATATCCTCATTAGATGATGCTCCTTATGATGTTTTCTGAGTTGATTATGCTATAGATGAAGATATGTAATGCGGCGTAGGCTGTAGACTCTGTATTTAGTAATTACATAGGTTTCCTTTACCTTAGCCGAATCTCGAAATTGTCTTTTCTACATTGGTGAGTCTCTATATTCTATCTCTGGAATACCGTTTACCTTATTTACTCAGGTATCATTTACCATTTATCATTGACTTATTTATGGCTAAAGCACTAGAGTTATGGATTATCATAGGTCTGCATATTTATCTTTCCAATCATTATAGTAGATTATTCTAATGAGTAGAATGCCACCTTTATCTTTTTGGTTTAAAACAAATCAACGATACTCGGAATACTTACCGGGTGAAGTGCTACAATAGGTGAATTATCTGTGCGCTTGCGGATATATTCTATAGTATTATTTTTAGGAGGCAAGTGAAGATTATTTTTTACCTTTGGTTTTTGGCATCATGTTAGGGATGACAACTTAATGTGAAGTGATGTTAAAAATACCAACAAGCATTTCTGACGCCGTTGCTGGGGATGGCAATTGTATTCATTAGAATAATTTATTGAGTTCATTGATTTTATTCGCCAGGATATTTATTCTAGAATTTCATATAGGAGAGTTCTTAATAGATAATATTAATAGAAAAACATAAAAATAACTATAGACATAAATACTTAGAGATAACCATAACCTTTTGCTTTAGCAGACTTACCTGTGTTTTGTTTATATTTAATATCTTATATAGGGTAAGTGCGGGATTGGTTGTATACTTTAACTCTTATCAATCAGGAACAACCATAGGAAGAAGGGTCTTACATTATTTTGTGAAACCATGGCTGAGAAGACTTTACGTGAATTCTCTGCCCCAAGCACTGAGAATATTCGCGTTGGGCCAACTTTCAACATTGGAGATCATGATTATGAGATCAAGCCAAACCTCATCAAAATGGTGCAAACTATCACATTTAGTGGAAAGAAAGATGAAGATGCAAGTGTCCATCTGCAGAATTTCCTGGAGATTGGCACACCATCAACATCGAAAGCATTCCTCAAGATGTCGTGCTATTTCATTTGTTTCCGTTCTCATTGGAGGGAAAGGCAAAGCAGTAAAGATTGAGTCAAGACATGGGTAGAATATTCAAAAGCTTTACTAGAAAAGTTTTCCCAGTAGGCAAAACCAATGCTCTACGAGGAAAGATTTCAGTCAGCAGAAAGGTGAATCTATTTCAGAAGCCTGGGAACGTTTTCAAGATTACATATCAGATTGCCCCCATCATGGAATGGAGAAGTGGTTGCTCATGCAAACATTTTATCACGGATTAACTCAAAGGTCACGTAAGCAACTAGATGCCACTGCTGAAGGATCATTTATGTCACTCACCCCTGGAAGAGCTGAAGATATTATGGCAAATATAGCAGAAAATCAGAATTGGACAAACAACACTCAAACATGCCATAAGAGTGAAGAAATTTCAGAGGAAGTGTGTGCACTGCCAACCAAGATGGATGTACTGTTGAACTGGTTAGAGCAAAGAGCCAATCATAAAACAGATCGTCAAGCTATTCAAGATGCATTCAATTCCCAGAATCAATATGAAGGATCTTCAGAAATTGAGTTTGCAAATCCCCCAGAAGATATTAGTACGGTCATCAAGTCTACTTCTCAGAAGTAAGGATGGAATCAACCTCGGTCAACCAGTCAAGGTAAGTACCAAGGCAATACTAATTTTTCAAATCATAGACAACCACCCTTGAGAGAATTAATATTAGAACAAGTTAGAATTAATGAAAGTATTTATAAGAAGCTTGCTTTTAATGATAAAGTTTTAGAAGGAATTAATTCTAAATTGGATAATTTCTCTTCTGCTGTTAAAGATCAAATATTATTTAATAAAAAGATAGAATTACAAATTGCACAATTATCTTCTACATTGTTTACCACTAACTATGAACAAATAAAAGGAATATCTACTAGAGAAGGTAAGTCTACACGTGATCCACCTTACCCAAAAGGGGCACGTAGACCATCACATTTAGTGCAGGTGGAAGAAGAGATTGAGAAGGACAATAGAGAAGAAGAAGTTATACCATCTTCACCACCAGTTGAACCACAAGATCAAGAATTAACTCAAGATTTTCATGACACAACCCTCCTACCATTTACATGCAAAAGAAGAAGAGCTAAAACAGATGATCAATTTGGTAAGTTTGTAGAGGTAATTCAGAAGTTATATGTCAATATTCCGTTGTTAGATGCCATGCAGGTACCTACATACGCGAAGTATCTTCGAACCATCCTCAACAACAAAGGGCCACTACCTTCTATTGAAGTTTTCAAGCTAACGGAGGAGTGTAGTGAGCCAATTCTGAGTTCTTCTCCTACTAAGAAGAAGGATCTAGGGTGTCCCACTATTAATTGTTCAATAGGAGACCAGATGTCCGAGAATTCTTTATGTGATCTTGGAGCAAGTGTCAGCATCATGCCCAAGACCGTCTTCGATAAACTCAACTATTCTACGCTCATACCAACCACGATGTGTTTGCAATTAGCTGACCAATCGGTTCGCTACCCAGCAGGAATCGTAGAAAATATTCCAGTAAAAATCCGCAAACTTTTTCATTCCTGTAGATTTTGTAGTACTTGACATGCAGGAAGAGAGGAAGATACCCCTCATCCTTAGGCGACCATTCCTATACACTGCAAATGCAACCATCAACGTCGGAGCTGGAGAGATCACATTCACCATCAATGGGCAAGAAGAACGATTCGCATTCAAGCCAAGACTGGAGCAATGCCAAACATTGAAGTGTCATGAAGAATAAGATGCAACAACATCTCCGACACCGGAGATAAATCATGAAGAATAATTCAACTGGAGAAGTCCAGATCGGCGGACTCAAAAATCCCGAACTATTGCCGGGAGGTAACTCGGTAGTTATCGGTCATTTAATTCCTGCATTTAAATCTGCATATTTACTTTATCATAAATTGCATTATTAAAAAGAACTAAAAATTAAGCATAGCATGATTAAAACTTAAGCCTCATGTGATTATTACTAACGGAGTGTCAAAACCACGTCAGTGAAATTTACTGTGGTGACAGAAAATTATAAAAAGACCATTAGAATTCTAATTTTTCGTAGATTCATGAAAGTAATTTATTTTTTCATTCTTGTGTCATTATACGGTATAAATACGGAAAACATTTGGGACCCACCATCATCACATCAAATCACATCATGCATTATCATTAACCACCACCTTTCACTACCATCCAAACTTCATTATTTACACATGCACTACCCATCATCCATCCATTCAGCCAGAGAAAGCACCAACCCACATGCATTTGGAAGTAGATGAAGGTGGTGTCGACACTAGCTAAAGGAGAGAGCAAAACGTGACCAGGTGGGGCTGGCCGGCCCCAAGGCCACGCTGGCCGGCGCCCCTCCTCCACTTCTCTGCCTCTCCTCTCTCTCATTCACTCACTCAGACACACTCCAGAGAGCACGCAGCCAAGTTGTTTTGTAGCTCGTGACTTCAAACTTCCATAATTCTATCATTTGATTTAAGTTTAAGCAAAGAAAAAGGTAGAGAAGAAGATTAGCAAGAAGACCTAGAAAAGAGATCACCACTTTGATTCCTTCTCTTCACTTGTTCTTGCTTGTTCTTGATTTGTTCTTGTGTTCTTGTTCGTTCTTGCTGTGTTCTTCATGTTCTTCATTTTATAGGAAAGATGAGCAATAGAATGAAAGGTGCCAACAAGAAGTCAATCTTCATCACAAGTGCCATCGTTCGTCGGCTCCGACATCGATCCTCCGTCACCCTTCACGTATGATAATTCGTCGTCCTCTTCCCAACCGGAAGAGGGGTATGAACTCACAAGCATAACTCAAATTTCATTATTAACTAGACCCCAGAGAGAAATTTTAAAAGTGGTTAAAAACAAGGAATTTACACATACTCTAATTTTTTATGCCACTTTGCTTCATGAAAACCGGAATGGATTCCGAGTTTGAGCTTATTTTTAAAAATGTTGGATGGAAAAACGCATGGCAAATTAATGAGCAGGGTAGCAAGTTACTCACTATAGAATTTATTAGCACCCTAAACTTTGATTATGATGAGTTTAATTTTAAAATATTTAATAAACCTTTCACCCTCTCTTGAAAAACTCTTAATTTAGCATTGAGATTTAATAATCAGTGTGTAGTCAATATTTCTAAAACTCTCTAAGACTTTGATAAAGATAATTTTTGGGAGAGTATCACTGCAAAAAAACCTGAGAGAAAACAAAAATATACTACTGAAGAAGTTTATCATCCCACACTGAGATTTATGCTTAAATAGCTAGCTTTTACATTCTTTCCTAGAGAGGAGTTAAAAACTATTAAACAAGATGAGCTACATTTGTTATATATCATGATTAAAAAGAAGAAAGCGTCACTTGTAAAAATGATGTTAAACTATTGGAGAACTGTCCCTTCCTTGAGAAAGTGCAGTATTTCTTTTACTTTCTGGATTACTCGTTTAGCTGCAGAGCTAGGTTTATTATCAAATGCTTCACTTGTTTATATTTTTGATGCCCACAGAATTATTGGTTATGATTTTTTCTTTCGTGCTCACATGCTCAAAGGCCGAAATAATAAAATAGTTATCATTTATAAAAATTATGACAACAAGTACGAACTGCCAGATAGGGAGTCAGGAATTTATTCTGTCCAGAATTTTGTTTTTCCAACTGTTAGAGCTAATATTGGCAGGTGTCCGTCCGCGCGCATCAGCAGGGCGCCGAGAGCTAATTTCACTGGAGCCGACCCAGCACCATCTAGGCAAGCTTATTCCCACTATGTCAATTTTGGTGAACAGGTATCGACGTAGGAGCCACACCAGCAATGGACTGCACATGCAGGATGGGAAGAACAGCCCACATTTCAGTAAGGAGAATTTTCGTCCGCAGCAGCAGCGGGTTAGGGAGCAACTGATTTTCAGAGAGGACGAGTATCTTTTTCTACACCCAGGAACAGTGATTTCACCACTGGTGGACCATATCCGTTCCACGCACAACCAGAAGATGATTACTATCAGCCATCTGAGTAGCACTTTTCGGCTACCGCTAATGATTTTCCAGTTTTATCTATGCGTCTCACTAACATTGAACAGGGGCAGAACGCAATAAGCGACACACTGCAACAGCACGAGCAGTGGCAGCAGCAGGTCGACGTCAGGTTTTATCAGCATGAACAATGGCAGCACAACACGGACCAACGACTGGATCAGATATGTCAGGGACAACAACAGATGCAGAGCGGATTAGAGTATTTGATACATCAGATGGGATACCCGCCGCCACGTCCACCACATTACTGATCAACATCCATCTTGGGAGAGATCCCCGCTAGGTGAGTATCTCTCACCTATATATATGCTTTTTATTTTAGTATTTAATTCAGTCCTTAATTCTGCCAATTTTAATATTGCTAAAAAATAACAAGAAAACCAAATAAAAATTTATTTATTACTTTCTTTAGTTATTGCATTAAATTTCTACTTGTGTGAAAAATGAAAATCCAAAAGAAAAAAATAATAATAGATTGTATAATTAAGTTTACTTTAAATTCCGCATTCAACTTGTCTTTAGAATAATTAGAACTTGAAGATAGATAAAAATCAAAAAGATATTTAAAGTGTTTAAATATAATTTCCTGTAATTGCTTAGTATTTAAATTTAAATTCTCCTACGAATTGCATGAAATTTATCTACCATGAAAATTTATTTTGAAACTTGATATCAGTGGGTAGCATATGCTTTTCTAAGTAATTGACGGATATGATATAAGAAGGTTTGAGTTGCTATTTATTTTATCCTAAGTGACACCTAAAGCTTCAGACATTTGAAAAATCAAAGTCTAAACAAATATAATAATTTGTTCTGCTAATATGATTTAAGTAGACTATTCTGTTATGCATTCATGATTGAATTCACATGCTGTTGACACCAAAGGTGGCAAACGGATATACCGCAAGCGTACGGTAGTCAATGTAGCTTTCACCGGGAGTATTCCAGGTATCGTATTATCCACGGGGAACGTGAAATATACTAACTAGACTCAAGGCTGTCAATAGGAATCAAAGGGGTTGGTGATCAAGGATAAAACTTGTAGGTATAGAGAGGCTCCTATGCAGCAAAAGATATCTGGTCTCGGCTTTCTGAGTATAAAGAGCTTAGTCAGCTCCTCCCTTCACAAGAGGCGACAGGCGAAACAGTAGGAGACAAAACTCCTACTCGAGGCGGCTGTACAATTGTCTTGATGCCTTGCCGTTTTAATAACTTGTCTTACACACGTGGTGGACTACGAGGACCAGACAAGGCTGTCACCACTTGCTGGCTACCACAAACAATCCGTGCGACAAGCGGCCCACACTGATAAGATATAGCCTAGACACTACGTCTACACTATACTTACTACTCTAATCTTAGCTAGAGACTAGAGCAATCTACAAAGTAAAGCAATGTGTAGGTGAAGACAGTATATACTTAAAGTACCAGAACTAGAATATTAAATGCTTGAAGAACTCGGATGGAAAACTTACTAGAAGCTTGAATCCGCTGAGGTACACCTTGAAGAAGACTCCAGACAGACCCGGGGCTTTCTCCAGAGACTTCCCTCACTCTCTTCCCTCTTTACACTAACACTAATCTATATTGTATACTTGATACTTGATCCTTGATTGTTCTAAAGTGAAGGACTAGAGGGGTATTTATACGGGGACGAAGGGCAGCGCCACGTCAGCGATCCGCGTGCTTCTCCACCTCCAGCCATGGATCCACCGTCCTTGAAACCGCCTTGGATGGACGGCAGAGATAAAATGAGCACGTGGGAGGCATGCTGGAAGTCGGTGGAGTGAGGCGGTGGTCTGGGCCCACCACCCATGGTTCGGCCGACCCACCCTCTGGCAGGTGGGCCCGGACAGGGCTTCTAGAAGGCGTCCCCACCTGCCTGGGAATGTGTTGGTGACTTGTGTCCATATCTCTTGGTTCGGCCGACCCACATGGAGCAAGGTGGGTCCACCTCTATGGTCCCCACCTGTCATGGACTTTGACCATGTGCTTGTTCTGCTTATATTTTGTCGGTTGGGGCCTTGATCCATGTACTTTGCTCTCTAGCCTTCGATTGACGATATACTTGTGATTCGAAGGTGGGGATGGACTCCAGGGGATGTGCCACGGATCGTACCACGTCAACACGGCCACGAGGGCTCCCTACCTGGTTCGGCCGAACCATAGGGTGGGGCCACGTGGCCTCTGATCTCTTGCATTTCACTTCATTATTTGATTCCTTAAAGCTGGAGTGCCGGGGGCACTATTCATGGTTCGGCCGAACCATGAATAGTGTCCATCCGGTGCCCACTGGATCCTAAAGTGAAGCCCTTCGAGATTGTGACATTGTCTTGCCATTTCATCATAATTGGATTGGCAATTGCAAGTAGCATGATTAGAAGGGTTTCCCAAACATGATGATCATATATGACTTTGGTAGGAATTTTCTCACTATTGAGGAGTAAGTGACACTATGATTTTATGACGTTTTCAAAAATAAAATTCTAATTACTTTGAATGGAAAAGTGTGAGTCATGAGCCAAGAGTGATCTCGCATTTATCAATATCTTAGTCAATATGATTTCCTATTAAGATACTTACCCACAAGCATAAGCATATATGTCAAATTTGAACTTTGTGTCACCTCTACTCTTCAAATGTCATAAAATTTTATTTATTTAATTTTGAGATGCAAGATTTCTAGTTTTTATTTTCATTTTTATCTAAAACAAAGAAAGGAATTGAATAAATGCGAAATTTGAGAGGGGGAAAGGGTGCAAACCAACCAGGGAGCATACCTTCGCTGCAGGGAGCCTGGCTGGTGGGACCAGGCCACATAGGGTGGTTTGGCCGAACCATCAAATGTGCCATTGTTCCACCGTTTGAATGTCCTCGTCTCAAGTTACACCTCTGCAAAGTTGTTCTGCCACCGGACCTTACTATGTGGTTCGCCTGAACCACTTCTTGTGAGTTTTCAGGTTCTATTTGATCCAGCAAACATGTTGTGCACCGTGCCATGTTCGAAATTACCAATGGAGCTGTTGAGGGGGTCGTCCGAACCCCCCCACACTTGTTTCTTTTTATCTGATGACACAAACAGTGAACAACATCAAGTGCAGGTGTTCTGCTGGTGGCAACACACCAGCAGAACATAACGACATTTTATTCAACTTGATGTAGGCATGATTACAATTGTAAGGATCAAAATTTGGAAAAGGAAAATCTAGCTAATGCCTACTTTATTCTAAAAGAGTGCCAATCTAAGGAGAAGGTGGGTTTAGGATGTCCTCTTGCCCAACGGCTTTGGCTATACGCTTGAGCTTCGCATTATTGCTAATGCGGAGTGCACGGAACTTGTCCTCCATATTTAGGTTTGCCATCCTAAGTTCCGACACCGTCTCCTCCAATTCATTGTTCCTCTTTCTAAGACTAGTTACAATTTTTAGCATCTTCTCCATGTCACTGTTCTCCTTTCAATCATCCTCAAATTGGCCTGGTGGATCGTTGATCGGTGGTGGATCCATCCTTCTCCGGATGCCGGAAGGTGAGTTGGAGTTGGAGTCCAGTGATTCCCTCAATTGCTTCTTTTCATCCGAATTGAGAGGGGGAACAAACACTTTTCCTACACCCAGCCCACCACCAATGATCTTGCGGCCTTTGAACATGGCGGGAGTGGACGGGGTGTAGGAGCTGATGCTTTTTGATGAATCCATGTAGAGCGAACTGGGGTGCCGTTCCGGCATCTCTGGAGCCTTCCCCTTCAGTGCCAATTGGCCTATGGTAGGCCTAATCGGTGTAACAGACCGAACAGGGGGCTTCCGGAGATCCCAACACGGAGAGAGAGACCTGGGCGACGAAGTGGACCGAGGGGATGGCCGAGGGGTGGTCAGCCGAACCCCCCTAGGGTCGGCCGAACCATGCCTTCCCCCCTGTGATACTCCGGTTGGTGGCAACGAGTTCAGCGGCTCCACCTCCAGCACGTCGACAGCCATTGCTCTCTCTAAGCTCTCGGTTAGGGATCTTTGAGGCTTGGAAGGACCCTCACCCATAGGGATGATGGCGTTTTTGCTAGTGGGTGCCATGGTTGGGTTCTCTGGTGTCTCAAGGTCGTGGAAGGGATGCAGGAAGGAGAAGGAATGCAGGTGGAAAGAGGAGGAAGAAGAAGAGGTTAAGAAGACGAGTGCCAACGTTCTCCTGTTTGAATCCGCGAGATAACGCCGGGGGAACGTTGGCATAATGTTCTGGACTAGATGGGTCGCAATGGGTCACCACGGGTGGTTTGGCCGAACTAGGGTTTGGCCCTTTTTGCCGTGACAACTTCTCCACATGCTCCCCTAGTGCGCCCCGAAGCGTGACAGGGTCGAGGGGTGGCCCTTGGTGGTTCGGCCGAACCATAGGATTGCCCCAGACTCCTATCACGTCTCCTGCAGGGGTGTCTG
The DNA here is from genome assembly GCA_038502445.1 of Eremochloa ophiuroides. Lineage (NCBI taxonomy): Eukaryota > Viridiplantae > Streptophyta > Magnoliopsida > Poales > Poaceae > Eremochloa > Eremochloa ophiuroides. The sequence goes on along the minus strand of JAHLJS010000007.1, from coordinate 85,522,181 downwards.
AATACTGCCCACTATCTAGATTTTCAAATTTTTTGCAAAGTGAGAGTTGTTCAACCTGGGTTTGTGTTGCCCAGTGTGACCAAGATGTGAATTTTGGTAATTTTGCTACTTGGATAAATTTTGGTCCCAAGTGGTTGCCAAGTTTTAGTTGTCCACTTCTAAATGGGTGTTTTGGGGACCTAGTAAATATTTAAAACCTATCTAGTGATCAAGCTATACAAACAAAAGAAGTAAGACATATAGATTTTAATTATGTTGGTTCATTATCAGGAATGAATTCTATCATGTCAATTTCTTCTTCTATTGGTGCATGTTCATGAAATCTTTGAGACGTTGACCATTTACCTTAAAGATGTTGCCGTCGTCGTCTTGAAATGTGACGGCTCCATGCATTGCTGCATTGATTACCAGGTACGGTCCTTCCCATTTGCTCTTTAGCTTTCCATGCCCAAATAGCTTGACCCTCGAGTTGAACATGAGGACCTTGTCTCCAGGGTGAAATTCCTTGGGTTTGATCCTCTTGTCATGCCATCTTTTGGTTCTTTCTTTTTAGATTCTGGCACTATGATAAGCTTTTTTTCTCCATTCCTCAAGCTCTGAGATTTGCATCTTCCTATTCCTTCCAGCAGAGGGCAAGTCCATATTCCATTGTTTGATTGCCCAATGTGCTCGATGCTCTAGTTCCACCGGTAGATGGCATGTCTTCCCGTATACAAGTTGGTATGGTGACATACCAATTGGGGTCTTGTATGCGGTCCTGTATGCCCAAAGTCCATCCGGTAGTTTACTCTTCCAAGCTATTCCCATTTCATTAACAGTCTTTTGCAGGATGTTCTTAATTTGCTTATTGGAGGCCTCCGCTTGGCCACTTGTTTGGGGATGGTATGGAGTTGCAACATTATGTTTTATCCCCATATCCACCAAGAAGCGTCGGAAGCCTTTGTCTATGAAGTGTGATCCTCCATCACTTATGACTAGTCTTGGTGTGCCAAATCTTGGGAATATAGTTTCCCTGAACATCTTCTTTGAATGTAAGGCATCTGCGGTTGCGCAAGGCATAGCTTCCACCCACTTGGACACATAGTCCACTGCCACCAAGATGTACTCACAACCTTGTGATTTGGGGAACGAACCCATATAGTCAATTCCCCATGCATCAAATAGCTCCACTTGGAGGTTGTTTGTAAGTGGCATTGCATCTCGGGTGTTGATATTTCCATGTTTCTGGCATCTTGCACACCTCTTCACATAGTCTTGTGCATCTTTGTACATGGTAGGCCAAAAGAATCCACTTTGCCATATTTTTGCGTGGGTTCTGAATACCCCATAATGGCCTCTATATTCTACTCCATGTCATTTCTTAATGATCTTGATTGCTTCATTCATTGGCACGCACCTCCTCAACATTCCATTATTGCAGACTCTGTAAAGGTATGGCTCATTCCATAAGTGTACCTTACTTTCTTGGATGAGTTTCTTCTTGTCTGCCCCCAGTGGCACATATCCTGTGACCATAAAGTTGACAATATTTGCGTACCAGGGGTGGTGGTCCGAGACCTTGAGAAGTGTGTCATCTCGCAGGAAGTCGTCAATAAGCAGATCCTATTTGTCTTTGAATTGCATTCTAGACAAATGATCGGCTACAGAGTTTTCTACTCCCTTTTTATCTTTAATTTCAAGATCAAATTCTTGGAGCAGCACGATCCATCTTATTAATCTTGGTTTAGCATCTTTCTTAGTGAGCAAGTATTTTAGAGCAGCATGATCAGTGTAAATGATGACTTTGACTCCAATTAAGTAAGATATAAATTTGTCTATAGCAAAAACCATGGCCAACAATTCTTTTTCAGTTGTCGCATAATTTAGTTGTGGCCCAGTTAAGGTTTTGCTAGCATATGAGATTGCATGATGTTTCTTATCTTTTGTTTGTCCTAAGACAGCACCAACAGCATAATCACTAGCATCACACATTATCTCAAAAGGAAGCGTCCAATCAGGGGGTTGTATGATTGGCACAGAGACAAGTGCTTTCTTAAGATAATAGAAGGAGTCTAAGCAGTCATCATCAAAGTTAAAGCGTGCATCTTTAGCAAGCAAGTTTGTTAAAGGTCGAGCAATTTGAGAAAAATCTTTTATAAACCTTCTATAAAAACCTGCATGACCAAGAAAGCTACGGACACCCTTAACATTCGTGGGCGGTGGAAGTTGCTCTATGACTTCTATTTTAGCTCTATCCACCTCTACCCCACGCTCGGAAACTCTATGTCCTAGCACTATTCCTTCTCGAACCATGAAGTGGCATTTCTCCCAGTTCAAAACTAAGTGCTTTTCCTCACATCTTTGTAAGACACAGTCCAAATTCTCTAGGCAGTGATCGAAAGTTTTGCCATAGACTGAGAAGTCGTCCATGAACACCTCCATGATTTCTTCGATCATATCGGAGAAGATGGACATCATGCACCTTTGAAAAGAAGCAGGAGCATTGCATAGGCCAAAAGACATGCGCCTATATGCATATGTTCCATAGGGGCATGTGAAGGTTGTCTTACTTTGATCGTCGGGATGGATTGGGATTTGGTGATAACCCGAATACCCATCAGGGAAGCAGAAGAAAGAATGTTTTGCAAGCCATTCCAACATCTCATCGATGAATGGTATGTGATCTTTCTTTGTAGCCTTGTTAAGTTTTCGGTAGTCTATACACATTCTCCAGCCCGTGACGGTTCATTGAGGGATTAGTTCATTTTTCTCATTTTTCACGACCGTCATCCCTCCTTTCTTACGCACTACTTGGACGGGGCTGACCCACTCGCTGTTAGGAACAGGGTAGATTATGCCTGCGTGTAAGAGTTTCAAGACCTCTTTCTTTACTACTTCTCTCATCGTATTATTTAGCCTCCGCTGCGGCTCCCTAGAAGGTGCAGCATCTTGCTCAATTAGGATGCGATGGGTGCAAAGAGTGAGACTAATTCCCTTAAGATCTTGAAGAGAGTATCCTAAGACAGAGCGGTGTTTTTCTAGAATGGTGATAAGTTTGGAGGTTTCCTCCTCAGAGAGTTGGTCACTAATAATTACGGGAGTCTCCCTATCACCATTAAGGAAGGCATACTTAAGTCCAGAAGGTAGGGGCTTAAGTTCTATAGAGGGTTTAGATGGGGGTTCAGATTTATCCAAATCTAAAGGTTCTTCTAATTCGGCCTCTTCTTGGATGAAATCCTTAGCATATTCTTCTAGATCAGAAGTGATGCAGCCATCACTTCCTCTATCGGGTTAGTCTCAGGGAACAATTCTACTTTAGAGTTGGCAGAATTTGCTAATAGAATTGAAACACAAATGTTCTTCCCGAGATGACCTTCAAGGTTCCCCCCATGGAATTCATCTAGGAATCTCATGAGCGGGTGCCCAATTAACAATTCAAATTCCTCTATGTCAAACACAAAGAAGTGTAAGAGGATATTGATCTTGTTAACTGTGACAGGGATGGTCTGTGCAATCCCGCAGCTCTCGACCAATTTCCCAGAAGGTAATTTAAGATATTTATTGGTCGGGGCTAGAGGTTCCTTTCCTAGGAGTGCATTTGCTAAGCATTTAGACATAATGCCTACTCCTACGGTGGGGTCATAAAGAGAGTCTATAGTAATCCTATTTATGACGCACGGAATGGTTGTGAAGCAAGATAGGGTCCTAACAACCTCAGGCGAGGCTTCGGCCTCCTTCAGCCATTCATCACTCATAATGGACGCGAGCTCTTGAGCGGTTTCCTTGAGATAGCGAGTCTCAAGGCGATGCGGGATATGATTATTTGGAGCTCTACGGGTTGTAGACTTCTTTTGCACAGGATGATTCGAGGCATTTCCAAAATCGGAGAAGAGATCGGCCTCGATATCAAGAGGAAATTCTAGAGGTTTAATATCCTCTAGAGGAATTGGTGCTTTTGGTTCAGGTTCGACAGCTTGTGATGTAAGTGGTGAGGTTCCGACTATCGTAGGTTCGTCCTTCAGGGCTTGATCTTCCTCGGGGGCTTTATCATAGATATTAGTGTAGGGGGTGTTCTCGAGAATTTTTGTAAGAACTTCCTTACCTTCACTAATGGGGAGATGCAAGAACGCTCCCTTGGAGGCTAAATCAAGAAATTGTGCGGAATTTTGGATAAGACCGAGATAGAAATGTTGCAAGAGGACTGGCTCGGTTATAGCTAAATCAGGGCCGACAGATGCTAAGTCTGTGAAACGGGCCCATGCCGTACCTAGAGGCTCCTTATCCTTTTGTCTAAAGGTTAGGATCTCTAAATGTTAGGATCTCTAAACGAAGACGAGCAACTCGGGGAATGGAGAAGAAGGTGATACAGAACTTTGATTGCAGTTTCTCCCATTCTCCATTTACACTACCAACGTGACGAGTATACCATCGTTTGGCTATACCCGTCAAAGAGAACGGAAATAACTTCCACTTAAGGGTATCTCGTTTCATCCCGTGGATATGTATGCAAGAGCATAATTGTTCGAAATCTCGTAGGTGTGTATAGGGGTTCTCATGTTCATCCCCAGAAAAAGGTTTCTCCTGAACCATCGCTATGAGACTCGGGCGTAGCTCATAACGAACTACCAAAATGGCCTGTGATGAACTAGGCGGCTCCATACTAGCGCCCGATGGAGCACCATACTTGAAGATAGGTGTTTGATCCATGTGTGTGTGGAAAAGATTGTTTTGATCAAACAAGGATAACTAAGATGACTTGACACTAGTTAAGACAGCTACCGTTCCCCGGCAACGGCGCCAAAAAGCTTGTTGACACCAAAAGTGGCAAACGGATATACCGCATGCGTACGGTACTCAATGTAGTTTTCACCGGGAGTATTCCAGGTATCGTATTTTCCACGGGGAACATGAAGTGTACTAACTAGACTCAAGGCTGTCAATAGGAATCAAAGAGGTTGGTGATCAAGGATAAAGCTTGTAGGTATAGAGAGGCTCCTATGCAGCAGAAGATATCTAGTCTTGGCTTTCTGAGTATAAAGAGCTTAGTCAGCTCCTCCCTTCACAAGAGGCGACAGGCGAAACAGTAGGAGACAAAACACCTACCCGAGGCAGCTGTACAATTGTCTTGATATCTTGCCGTTTTAATAACTTGTCTTACATACGTGGTGGACTACGAGGACCAGACAAGGCTGTCACCACTTGCTGGCTACCATAAACAATCCATGCGACAAGCGGCCCACACTGATAAGATATAGCTTAGACACCACGTCTACACTATACTTACTACTCTAATCTTAGCTAGAGACTAGAGCACTCCACAAAGTAAAGCAATGTGCAGGTGAAGACAGTATATACTCAAAGTACCAGAACTAGAATATTAAATGCTGGAAGAACTCGGATGGAAAACTTACTAGAAGCTTGAATCCGCTGAGATACACCTTGAAGAAGACTCCCGACAGGCCCGGGGCTTTCTCCAGAGACTTCCCTCACTCTCTTCCCTCTTTACACTAACACTAATCTATATTGTACACTTGATACTTGATCCTTGATTGTTCTAAAGTGAAGGACTAGGGGGGTATTTATAGGGGGATGAAGGGCAGCGCCACGTCAGCGATCCGCGTGCTTCTCCACCTCCACCCTTGGATACACCGTCCATGAAACTGCCTTGGATGGACGGCAGAGATGAAATGAGCATGTGGGAGGCATGCTGGAAGTCGGTGGAGTGAGGCGGTGGCCTGGGCCCACCACCAATGGTTCGGCCGACCCACCCTCTGGTAGGTGGGCCCAGCCAGAGTTTTTAGAAGGCGTCCCCACCTGCCTGGGAATGTGTTGGTGACTTGTGTCCATATCTCTTGGTTCGGCCAACCCACATGGAACAAGGTGGGTCCACCTCTGTGGTCCCCACCTGTCATGGACTGTGACCATGTGCTTGTTCTGCTTATATTTTGTCGGTTGGGGCCTTGATCCATGTACTTTGCTCTCTAGCCTTCGATTGACGATATACTTGTGATCCGAAGGTGGGGATGGACTTCGGGGGTGTGCCACGGATTGTACCACGTCAACACGGCCACGAGGGCTCCCTACCTGGTTGGACCGAACCATAGGGTGGGGCCACGTGGCCGCTGATCTCTTGCATTTGACTTCATTACTTGATTCCTTGAAGCTGGAGTGCCGGGGCCAGTATTCATGGTTCGGCCGAACCATGAATAGTGTCCATCCGGTGCCCACTGGATCCTGAAGTGAAGCCCTTCGAGATTGTGACATTGTCTTGCCATTTCATCATAATTGGATTTGCATTATATCTTCATCTTGGGCTTCTAAACTCTGAAATCACCTGTTTTGAGCACCTGCAAACAAATACTAGCATGTACATGTGGAACCAAGTTATTTGTACCTATGTTACTATGTGTTTGCTTGTTTCTTCCCAAAAAGAGTGTTTCGTTGACAGTTATGATGGTAGAAAACATGGTATAAAAGCCGTCAACACATGCACAAAAAGTTTTCACTGTATGCATATGTTTCTCTCTTAGAAGTCTAACAGAGAGTGTGAGTTATAAAATTAAAAGATGCCATACCAAAGAAGTATGAGCCTGAAAGATGCCATAAAGAAAGGTTATGTGCCAAAAAAAAAAGAAAGAGAGAAAAACAATGGGTGCAAAGACACCCGCCTGAGGGAAAAAATGGGTACAAAAAGTGTCCGCTGAGAGATAACCCACATCTTCAGGAAGACAGAAAGAGAGGATAATGCATAGGAGTTCAAAAATAAATTTTAATCACAATCACACATTCAATCATGATGTATAGCTCAGTAGTCCTCTGCAATCATATTAGTAGACTCTCATTATTTCCTAAATAAAAACTATATACTTATTCAAAAAAATATATGGAGCAATGGTTGAAACAAAGGATGAAAGACTTAGTGCTTGCTTGATTATTCAATCTCTCAATTACCTAAGACTTAATTTAAAAGCCTCACGATTGAAAAGAATAAGAATGAGTTTGAAAGGTGGATTAATGAATTTTAATCCAGAGAAGAATTTCTATCTAAATATCCAAGTATTTGTTGGGAGTTATACATTTTATGGAACCCTGAATAAATTATTTCAAGTCAACTTTGCTAAGGGACTAGCAAAGACTTAGCTTGGGGGTATTGTTGACGGTCGCTAAGTACCAATTTTATACCGTCAACTAATGCCTAGGGAAAATCAATAATAGAAGCCTAGGGGTTATTACTGACGAATTCCATGAGTTTTGGTGAATTGTGTATTTTCCAGGGATTATTCCAAAAAGGCTTAAAAGAAGGATTAAAATGCTTAATTACCACGAAACTTAACCGCCAAGGAAACATCATCACGAGAACACTAGAAGCATCTGAAACACACCCGAAGCACCGGGGCCCGAGACCACCAGGGTGGGGCTGGCCGGCGCCAAGGTGGGGCCGGCCGGCGCCCCCCTCTAGGGTTTCGGTCCACCTTCTGGAGTCTTCTTCCACCCCCTCTCTGCAGTCATCTGGGCCCTTTGTTCAAGTCAGTTCGATCCCACGGCGCACGTTCATCCCACCGGGCTATAAATAAAGGGGCAGACCTCCCTCCTAGAGCACCAATTCATTCCTCCTGCTTCATTCGTCAAGAGCAGACAGAAGTTAGGGTTTCCACAGATTAGAAATAGGGCTCTAGTTCTTCAAGTTCATAGTTTAGGCGTCTAGCAAGGTTCAAGTAGAGTTGGGCGCTACGCTCGGGATTCCAGATCCATTCGTCTGGAGATCGGTAATATTATTTTGTATCTCATTATGACTTTGTTTTATTTTAATATATTGCTACTTATTCAGTTCTTAGTTTATTCTAGTTGAATATTTGATATAGTTGTGATTGGTGATGATTATTGTCGTATGATCGTAAAGCGCCAATTTCGGTACTCGAGTTAGGTGGTATGCATTATGTAGACGTGGTGTCTAGATATATTGTGTACCTATGGAGGCACCCTGACGTGGCGGGTCTTGTGGTAGTCCGTGTAGGTGACAGCTGCGTTGGTTCCTCTGTATTCCACCCCCGTACGTAGGACAAGCAGAGCGCGGTCGCGAAGGAGTTGACCCTTGTGTCTTAATATCCTAATTAGATTATGCTCCTTATGATGTTTTCTGAGTTGATTATGCTATAGATGAAGATGTGTAATGTGGCGTAGGCTATAGACTTTGTATTTAGTAATTACATAGGTTTCCTTTACTTTAGCCGAATCTTGAGATTGTCTTTTCTACATTAGTGAGTCTCTATATTCTATCTCTGGAATACCATTTACCTCATTTACTCAGTTGTCATTTACCATTTATCATTGACTTATTTATGGCTAAAGCACTAGAGTTACAGATTATCATAGGTCTACACATTTATCTTTCTAATCATTATAGTAGATTATCCTAATGAGTAGAATGCCACCTTTATCCTTTTGGCATAAAACAAATCAACGATACTCGGAATACCTACCGGGTGAAGTGCTACAGTAGGAGAATTATCTGTGCGCTTGCGGATATATTCTATAGTATTATTTTTAGGAGGCAAGTGAAGATTATTTTACCTTTGGTTTTTGGCATCATGTTAGGGATGACAACTTAACGTGAAGTGATGTTAAAAATACCAGCAATGTCCCCTGTCGTTTCATCGATGCCCTCATATCGAACACCACAGTTTTGTGCCGCACTCTTTTTGTCCTTCTCTTTTGTGTGGAACCTATATCCATTGATATCGTACCCTTTCCACATGGTGACTTGGCCAGAAGGGCCGGATGCTAGACTTGATTCTTCAATGCAATCGTTCGATATGTCCTGATTTTTCATCTATGTCGTGAAATGCATCTTCTGCTGCTTCTATACCCACGCCTCCGTGCGTCCATCACTAGCGCGACGTATCTCCTTCAGGTGCTGCTCAACCCACTTGTCCATTGACGCTAACTGATTGAGGGCGGCGTGATGTGCTTCTTGCACGATATCGCCGTCTATATCAGTCCATACATTCCTCTCGGTGCACCCCATCCCTGTTGTTCTGCCTTCATGCGGATGGACGGGCAACCCAACAGCATTTCCATCCTGGACGTATCTCGTGCAGTAGTTAATGGCCTCCTCTGTTGTGTACGCCTCAATCATTGAGCCTTCTAGGTAAGCACGGTTATGGACGTGTCTGTTGAGGGTGGACATGAACCGCTCATACGTCCACATCTGGTGCAAGTATACATGCCTCAATTCCTGTATTTGATCGACCATGTGCATCATCAGGTGTGGCATAATATTGAAGAAAGAGGGTGGGAAGCACATCTTAAGATGGCAAAGAGTCTCTACGATGAACTCTTTTAGGGCAGGCAGCTCAACTTCATCGATGACCTTCTGTGCGATACGGTTAAACAAGTAGGACAAGCGCGTGATGACCATCTTCACGTACCCTGGACCGGTAATCCTGATCACAATCGGAAGGAACACCGTCAGCATGACATGGTGGTCATGACAATTGAAGTGGGTCATTGTGAGGTCTTTCATCGAGACCAGGCTCTTGATGTTGGAAGAGAAACCGGTCGGCACCTTCACTGCCTAAAGCCATCGGAGGAAACCCGTCGTCTCATCTGTTCTTAGGTTATAGCTCGCGCCCGAAAGGTCCAATTTATTTTTGGCTTGTGACGCCGTCTGGTGGATTTCATGCCTGATGTCATGGTTCACAAGATCCATACGTGACTTGAGACCATCTTTCGTCTTAGTCTTGATGTCAAGCAGGACCCCGATTGTTGACACCTGGGGTGGCACACGAGAATGAACGCAAGCGCACGGCTGTCAGATGTACCTTTTACCTTGGAGTAGTCCCAGGTTATATCGAATCCACAGAGAACGTGTGTGACAGGAGATGAGATCTAAGGATAGGGTAGAAAGAGATGGTTCCAAATGGTAATCCCGATAATTAAATGATACACCAAAGATTTGTTTACTGTGAGCGTGTAAAGTCCTAAACTCGCCTTAGGGTAAGACTGATTAGGCCCCGTACACCTACAAGCTCTACGTTGACAAAACTAGGCCAAACGTGGTGGAATCCAGAGGATTCTAGGGCTGTCACCACCTAGAACCTACCACTACTATCCGTGGGCCTAGCCACACTCACGGGTACGATATTGTAACACCCGGAAATTTTCAATTTTTGAAATAGGAATTTAATTTGATTTATTTATGCAATTGATTGAGCATTTAATATATAGAATAATATTTTTTGTGAATTAAAATAAACCCTAGGGCATAGAAACATGTTATGTTGCATACATGCCGCTGCACATATTTATTTCCTGAGATTTGATTGGATTTTGCAAGGGTTCAAAACTTTTTTTGAAAAGCCATTTGGAAAACAAATTTGAAAATGAATTGAAAAAATTAGAAAAGGGAAAACTCCCTCCCCTTCTCTGCAGGCCGAGCCGGCCCATCCCCTCTCCTCCTTCTTCGCATGGGCCGAGCCGGCCAGGACGAAGCCCGGCAGCACCACCGGCCCGTGTGCATGCTGGAGCCCCGTCCCTCTCCGTCTGTGACTAACACGCGGGGCCCACAAGTCATCTTCCTCCTCCTGCTCGTGTTCGAAGCGGACACGGCCGCGCCGTAACCACCCCGGCCTTCTCTCTTGGCGTGGCCGAGTCCATCCCGTGCATGCCTCCACTGGCCCGTAAAAGGAAGCCGCGACCCTCTTCCCCCGCCGCTGACGCGTAGGGCCCGCTGCCCCGCGCCATCCCCTTCCTCCAGTCGGAGTCCGAGCGGAGCACGAGCGCCGCCTCCGACAGAAGGCAACCGCCGGATTTTTCGGCCGAGTCCGTCCCAAGTACGCCTCCCTCGCGCCCCTATATAGGTCGGCCGAGCCCTGCCGTCCCTCCCCACAAGTTCCCGAGCAAGCTACGCCCTCCAATCTTGCCCTAGCCGCCGCCCCGAGCTCCGCCGCCGCCGTCGATTTCTCCTCGGGAAGACTTCTCCGTCGAAATTAGTTGTTCTCCAAGCTTCGCAGCAAGGTCAGGAACCTTCCCAACCCCTTCTCCCTCGGTTTTGTGCACTATAGCCATGATGCCGAGCTTCGCTGCCTCCATAGTTCCGCCACCTAGCTCGCCGCATCCTCTCCGAGCTACCTCTGTGGCAACCGAAACCATAGATAGGTTCGGCTTGAACTCCTCTTGCTTCCCGACCAGGTCCCGAGGTGTGCCGAGCTTCCTAGCCCCGAAAACGCCGTCTCCGGCCATCTTCCGGCGAGGAATCGGCCGGGCGCCGCCCGACTCCGGCGACCAGAGCCGCCCCTCTTTTTCCCCGAGCTACCTGCGCCGTCCACGGCCGATCCAACGGCTCACAGTGAGAGATACCCTTTCGCCGGCACTTTTGCAAAAGAGCCCCTGAGCTTTTTAATGTTCTGACCCGTGATCCTTTGGCGTATTTTTCAGATTACGCTTTCCTTTTTAGAAAATGTATTTTCCTCGGTTTAGATTCAAAAATACGTTTTCAATATTTGCAGATTTGCCACTCAGTTTATTTCGGCCATATTTTATTCACTTTAGCTCCGATTTGATCCGTTCAAGTCTTGTTAGATTCGTAATTTTGTAATCTATCTAATGATGCTACTGTTACTCATGTTTTCAACCTTTAAAATTCGAGATTAGATTTAATCTATTATTTTATTAAAGTAAAACTTGTTTATTTCATAACTTTCCCGTTTGAACTCCGATTTGCATGAACTATATATCGTTGGAATCGTAGCGACGCGTAGATTATTTTTATACACTTTTCAATCTGTTTTTCCACTGTTGGTGTACTGTTTCTAATATAGATCTTGTTTGCTTCGTGTATGATTGCTACGATGATTGTGTGGTGATTTTATGATCGAGTTCAGACGGTGAGCAATACGTACGTGATCAAGAGTACACGGAGGATCCAAGTTCTCCAGAGCACTTTGATCAAGGCAAGTATAGCATGGACCATCCTTGTTGTCTATTCACCTTAATCACCAAATTCATGATGCATGTGTCTACCTTGGCAACCCTAGTATTTATTCCTAGCTTTTGATCACTTGATCCTTGTTACCTATGAGATAGCATTTGACTAGTGATGCTAGTGCTTTGATGGGTCATGATCTTATGAACTTGAATAATTGATTATGGAATAAAAGTTAAAAGATGCTTTTTAGCGACATGGACTAAGGACTTATCTGTAAGTATGACACCGGGACTTACAGCGCAACCATGGGGGCTATATGGCTCTGGCTTTAGTGAAGTATGGAGTTACTTTCTATCATGCTATTAATCTTAAAAGGTTCCTTGCCGAGCTGGTTGTTTTGCGGCTCCTGTCTTTGTGTGTACTGCTGCGTGTGTGTGCCACTTGGAAGGAGGGCTCTACCGCCCCTTGCCATTGCGCCCGGATTGATTAGTAACTTGTTAGAGAGCCTTTTGAAAGACTTCAAAGTGAGACCCTGTTATGCACCTTGGCAGTGTAGTGTGGGCCTTGCAAACCCCTAACACATGGGAATCACGACTCATGGTGAAAGTGTGCAACCTCTGCAGAGTGTAAAACTGATATATCAGCCGTGCTCACGGTCACGAGCGGCCTTGGACGTCTTACAGGAATTTAACTAATTGAATATTGATTTATTTGAAGTTTCTATTGATGTTTGTTCCATATTAATTATCATGTTTATATGATCATGCAAATCTTGTTCCTTGGTATATTCTATTGCTGCTACTCAAATTGCTAAAACATGATCAACTAAAAGCAACCGCTGTCAACCTGTGTCTTGCCTTATTTGAGCCTCATAAACCCGTGCTATTCTTGTTGAGTACGACATGTACTTACGCTTGCTTTATTTTTCATATTTGGATAAAAATCCCAGATGGGTAACAGATGACTATGAGGATTCTTCTGAGGATTATTAGGATTGTGTTCACCAGTCAACTATTCCCTGTGGATTGGAGTTTCCGCGAGAGTATATATATTCCGCTGATATTTATGTAAAGACTCTGTGATATTATTCATTATATATTGAACCTTGTGATGGTACTATGTAATTTATCGCTTATGCGTGTGATTGATCTCTGGGCGCACATAAGTTGGTTCATTCAATTTTATCCTTAAAATTGGGTGTGACAGATATAGCCTAAGCACTGCGCTTAATCTATAAACTTACTACTCTAACTCGGATCCAAGAACTAGAGCACTCTAACCAAGCAGTGAGACAAGCAAACAAATACTTAAAGTATAGCAATAATTAAAAAAGTAAGTGGAACTTTATTACCATAAAGAAGCGTAGAGGTACACCATAGAAGAGGTTTTCGACATGCCCGGCTCCTCCTCGAATGCGTCCTCTTCTCTTCAGAGAAGTGACTACTCACTCTCTAATGTGTAGGGGTACCACACATTCTACTTGAGACTATCTTTTGTATCTAACTCACTTAAACTTCATAGTCTGCTTACAAATGAACACATGACCCCTATTTATAGTGTTTAGGGGCCCCTGGGGTAGTTGTAAGGGGGTGTGGAGTCGGTTCGGAGCAAGTGAGGCGGCAAGCACCCGGGGTGGTAGGGCGGCCGCCCCGTGATCCATCGCTTTTCGCATCCGACGGCCCTCCATCGCTCTCCCAAGTCGGTTGGCACATCGGTTTCTGGTTGGAAAAATGGTTTGTGGCCTGTAGGGGATGACATGTGGGCCCATGGATCCTTGGCTCATCACTTGATCTCCTTTGGATGAAAACTGACATCAAATGGACGGTTGCAAGTGCTTGGGTGCCTTTCTCTCGGATTGTGGTCGTGGCAGGCCATCCTGACGAGGAGGGCGCCTTGTCCAGAGGGCTCCCGGATCCGAGTGCACTATTTCTGAACCATTGATGATGAATCAAGGTACCATAACTTGTTTGGAGGGACGAGGCACGGATCCATGATGTGGCAGGATGCAGATGGCACCAGGTGAGGGGCGAGCGCCCTGTCCAGTAGGGTGGGCGCCCTGTGACTTGGCTCCTACCTGGTTCCCATCACTTGCATTGCTCAAATATGCCTTGGTTCGCTTTATTTTCACCTGTTTTGTACCTGCACTCACAATTCTCTAAGTACAAGTGGAACTAAGTAAAATTCAAACATAATATGCCTCTTTTATATGGATTTTGTCACTTTTATCTTGTTATGTTGATGGTATTTTGAGGTGTTAGCAACCGTCAACAAACTCCCCCACACTAAACTCTTGCTCGTCCCAACAATTTACTTAGTGTACACTCATGCCTTTCTTTTAAACTTGATCAAGTATAAACATTGTTCTATAATCTCATACCTAGGCTTATGATCTTTCTGGTGGCTAATAATCATACCTTAGGCTGTTGAAGAGTGGAATAATTATGGACTAGTGAGTCTTTTCTTACCTTGGAGCTTTTTAAATTTTTCAAAGAAAATATAATTCATTATCTCCTCATATGAGACTCTCAGTCACTCATAGTGTAAGTTTTTTTCTGGTTTGCATGAGAGTACTCACATCTAACTTAAGGCTTTTGTGGAGCTTAAGGTGTGTGGAATAAAATGAGCATCTTTAATTTACTTATTTTGCTAAGCCAAACAAAAGATCCTAGGAGAGTTAAGTCATGCTCTCTAACCAAGATATGTAGTGGTGTGTATGGAATATGTTTTCACTCTTTGATCCATCCCTCTTTCAATCCTCAGGAGATCATGGCTTGCTTTCTTTCTTCTTTCTTTTTTTTCATCGGAGCACTAGCTCTTTTTTTCATCAGAGCACTTGCTCTCTCTTTTTTTAGCCATGTCCCTGAGATTGAAGTTTCATGGGATCTTTTCTTATCAAGCCTAGGGGAATGATGGAATCATGAAGTGGAAGAATACTTCTTATGTGGAAGTTCTCTCAGGGGTGTATGGAATCTTGGTTTTTGAGGTATAACAAAACTCTCTACTTAGATCATTAGGCTTGGCAAAACTCAAAGTATAATTAAAAGAGCTATATGGATGTTTTCCTACGCTACTCTTTTTGTCCTTGCTAGGTATTTTATCACATATGAGGAGTAATGAATTCATTCATTTTTTCAATAACTATTCTCCAAGGTAAAGAATGGACAACACTAGACATTACTCTATCACGCTAATCAACAACTTAGGAAGATCATACTAAATAGAGTAGATCACAAGTCATAGGCATTTGACAAGAACAAAGCTTATACAAGTCATGTCTCGAAGTATGGTCTGGTTATCAGGCAAACTTTTTAATTATAGTGTGACAAGTTTGTTTTTAATGTTTCAAGAGCATTTCTGGGTGAAATAACTCGAAATAAACCGACAAAAATAATTGTGAAGAAGTCATACCTGCGCTGTGTGCGAAGCTGGTTGTGTCGAGCACCAGAGACCGGGCGGCCGCCCTGTTGAAGGGGGCGCCTGCCCTACTACTCGGGCCAAAAGGCCTCGGGTGGCGTTCTTTAGTCACGTATTGCCCTTTTCAGGGTACTTAGGCACTTGTTTCGACAGATTGGTGTGGTGTTGGTGTTTTCCCCCACAATTTCTTTTTCGGTACTCCTAATCTTTACGCATGGAAGAGAAATGTAAAGTGATAAAGGCCCTACTGGTGGGAAAACACCAGCGGATCGACAAACAAATGGAGTAAAATAATCATAGGTGTTTTTTATTCATCTCGAGCTAGTACAAAACTAATTGAATTCAAATAGAATCGAACTAAAGCAAACGAACTAAGAATTATTAAGCTAATTAAATCGAAAGCAAACACCTATGAGATCCTAGTCTAGTCCTGCGGGGCTTCATAGAGGTCCTCATGCCCTGTTGCCTTGTAGAGGCGTTTGATCTTGGAGGTGCACGCCTTGCGCAGCATGGTGAACTTATCCTCCACATCCAAGCGTCACATCTCATGCTCAGCCAGCTTATCTTCTAAGGCCTTGTTCTTGGCCTTCACCTTTTTCACTTGGACCATGAGGCCCTCCACGGTGGCATCATTCCCGCCACTATATTCCATCTCTCCCGGCATGCCAATTGGTGGCGGGGTGCGATGGTGGTGAACTAAAGGAGCGGACAGCGACCCCTCCTGTGTCATGGAGTCGCCAGAATCGGGAAGGCGATGCAGCACCTTCTCGAAGTGGCCATGCATCCGGCAAGCGACGACCCGAGATAGCATATTTCGATCATTTTGGAGTTGTGCTGCGGGTGGTGCTGTCTGCCAAGGAGTCGGAGTCGGAGATTGTCACCATTGCCTTCTCCGGAGGGGTTGGCATGGGGAGATCCTTCTCAGCGGGATATGTCAGTGCCTTCTTCGGGGTGATTTCTCCGGTGGACGAGCGTGCAAGTCACCACGGAGCCTTTTCCCGGCCATCCCTGACATAGGGGAATGTGTTGGGATCGCACGGGAGTGCGGCCGATGAAAAGTGGGGGGCGCCCGCCCTGGTGATGGGGCACCCGCCGCCCCCTGGTTGGCCTTCGGGCTTTGCTGCGCTGGAGATGCGATCGGGGTACATGGTGGAGGAGCTACGGCAAGTAGAACTGCGTCAACAATATCGGTGGGAGCATCGTCGTCGACTAGGAAGCGGAGCGTGGTGGGTGACATGCTCTCGCGCTTGAAGGAGGCCATGGCTAGGGTTCTAGATGGGTTTTAGATGATGGAGGGTCGTGGAGTCAAGTGGGACATGTGGTTGGATATTTGAAGATGGTTACGGTGGAAGGATAGGCCTCCTTTGTAATATTCCAGGCGAATCTTTTAAAATTTGCGTGGAGGAATGTTGCACCAACCGTGGATCATCGAGCACATGTCAAAGGATCACGTTTTCACCGAATAGGGGGTGGGAGCCGCCTTAGAGGGGGCGGGCGCCCTGCCCCTGGTGAGGTTTGCCCACCCTAGTCCCTCCAGGTTCTCTAATGATGACTCTAAGGCCCTTGGAAGGCTTTCTTTACGATTTTCATTGGGCCTAAGAGGACACTTTTTAATTAAAATAGGTAGTGTTCAGGGTTTATGAACTCCACCACATCTATTTCTCCTTCCTCTTCCATCTCATGATAAACTTTAAGGCGTTGGCCATTCACCTTAAAAAGTTGGCCATCATCACTTTCTAGTGTGACGACGCCGTGAGGTGACACTGCAACTACCTTAAATGGTCCCTCCCACTTACTCCGCGACTTCCCATGGCCAAAAAGACGGACTCGGGAGTTAAAGAGCAAAACCTTATCTCCTGGGTGAAACTCCTTTTTTATCCTTTTGTTGTGCCATCTTTTAGTTCTTTACTTATATAACTTAGCACTATGGTAAACTTTCTCTCTCCATTCCTCTAATTCAGAGATCTGCATCCTCCTATTTTGTCCAGCCATCTCAAAATCCATGTTCCATTTCTTGATGGTCCAATGTGCCTTGAACTCTAGTTCTACAGGAAGGTGGCAAGTCTTGCCATAGACCAATTGATAGGGGGACATGCCTATTGGGGTTTTATAAGCGGTTCGATATGCCCATAGAGCATCATGCAACTTATGCGACCAGCTCCTTCCCATTTCCTCTATAGTCTTTTGCAGAATATTCTTTATTTGCTTATTAGAGGTTTCAGCTTGGCCACTGGTTTGAG
Source organism: Eremochloa ophiuroides (assembly GCA_038502445.1). NCBI lineage: Eukaryota > Viridiplantae > Streptophyta > Magnoliopsida > Poales > Poaceae > Eremochloa > Eremochloa ophiuroides. The sequence goes on along the minus strand of JAHLJS010000007.1, from coordinate 85,504,622 downwards.
GATGATATGGTGTGGCTACATGGTGCTGGATTCCTTGATCGGTCAGATATTTCCTAAAGTTTTTATCTATGAAATGTGATCCTCCATCGCTAATGACTAATCGAGGAACTCTAAATCTGGGAAAGATGGTTTCTTCAAATATTCTTTTGTCATTTTTGGCATCTGCTGAGGGGCAAGGCATGGCTTCTACTCATTTAGACACATAGTCCACTGCCACTAAGATGTATTCAAAATGACCGGATTTAGGGAATGGTCCCATGTAATCTATTCCTCACACATCAAACAATTCTACTTGTAGATTGTTTGTAAGTGGTATAGCATCTCGAGTACTGATGTTGCCATGTTTCTGGCATCGAGCACACCGCCGGATATAGTCCTTTGTATCTTCATACATGGATGGCTAGAAAAATCCACTTTGCCAGAGTTTAGCTTGTGTTCGAAAGGCTCCATAATGTCCTCTGTATTCAGCGAAATGACACCTTTCTATTATTTTAGTTACTTCTTCCAGAGGGACACATTTCCTAAGCAACCCATCAGCACAGACTCGATAGAGATAGGGGTCATCCCATAAATGAGTCCGGCTTTGGTAAAGCAACTTCTTCGTATTTTCTCCTGGTGGAACATCGCCAATGACTATGAAGTTCACGATGTTGGCATACCATGGATTGGTATAGGTCACCCTTGAAAGAGTGTCATCACGAAGAAAGTCATTTATAGGAAGGTGTCCTGGTCTTGGCCTTGCAAACGAGACAAGTGGTCTGCTACGGAATTTTCTACTCCTTTCTTGTCCCTGATTTCTAGATCAAACTCTTGAAGGAGTAAGATCCAACAGATCAAGCAGGGTTTAGTATCTTTCTTGGTGAGTAGATATTTCAAAGCGGAATGGTCGTTGTAGACAATCACCTTGGCTCCTACCAAGTAAGATCTAAACTTGTCTATTGCAAAGACAACGGCTAAAAGCTCTTTTTTTGTGGTTGCATAGTTAAGCTGGGGCCATGTCAGGGTCTTACTAGCGTAGGAGATAGCATAATGCTTTTCTCCTTAGTTTGACCAAGGACAGCTCCCACAGCAAAATCACTAGCATCGCACATGATTTCGAAAGCCAGGTTCTAATCAGGGAGTTGTATGATAGGGGCCGAAACTAGAGCTTTCTTTAAAATGTGAAAGGATTGAAGACATTTATCATCAAAATTGAAAGGGATGTCTTTAGCTACAAGGCTAGTCAAAGGTCTAGCTATCTGTAAAAAATCCTTGATAAACCTCCTATAAAAACCTGCATGGCCTAGGAAGCTTCTTACTCCTTTGACATTCGTGGGTGGTGGAAGTTGCTCAACTACACTGATCTTGGCTTTGTCCACTTCTATCCCACGCTACGATATTCGATGGCCCAAGACAATTCCCTCTCATACCATGAAGTGACACTTTTCCCAATTGAGTACTAAGTGTTTTTCTTCAAAGTGTTGTAAGACTTTGTCTAGATTTTCTAGGCAATCATCGAATGATTTTCCATAGATAGAAAATTCATCCATGATTTGTTCGATCATGTCGGAGAAAATAGACATCATGCAACGTTGGAATAATGCAGGTGCATTGCAATGTCCAAAGGGCATGCGCCTGTAAGCATATGTACCATACGGGCATGTGAAGGTTATTTTTGCTTTGATCATCAGGATGAATTGGGATTTGATTATACCCCGAATATCCATCCAGAAAGCAAAAGAACGAGTGTTTGGCCAATCTCTCTAACATCTCATCGATGAAAGGAAGTGGAAAGTGATCTTTCTTAGTGGTCTTGTTGAGCTTCCTATAGTCCATGCACATTCTCCACCCTGTAACAGTGCTTGTGGTATGAGTTCATTCTTATCATTTTTAATGACGGTCATGCCGCCTTTCTTAGGAACTACTTGCACAGGGCTCACTCATTCACTATAAGGGACCGGATAAATAATGCCTGCATGCAGAAGTTTCAAAACTTCTTTCTTGACAACCTCACGCATAGTATTATTGAGTCTTCTTTGGGGCTCACGAGTTGGAATTGCATTAGATTCTATTGGGATTCGATGAGTACAGAGAGTTGGACTGATGCCTTTTAGATCTTGTAGTGAATAGCCAAAGATAGAATGATGCTTTTCTAAAGCAATGTTATGCCTCTCAACTTCTTCTGCGGATAATTTATCACTAATTATGACAGGAGTTTCAGCGTGATTGTTTAAAAAGACATACTTAAGCCTGTCCGGTAAGGGTTTAAGCTCAATAGGTGTCCTAGTTGGCTCTTCAAATTTGTCTAGGTGATAGGTATTATTGTCTGGGGCCTCTTCCTCTATAAATGACTTAGATTCATTATCTGGCTGGACTAACTTTTCTTGATTAGCTATTACTACTTGTTCCAAAGGGTCTAGGTCAGGAGGGTGTTCGGCAATAGTGTTTATTGCACGAGTTATAGGCAAGGAATACCTTTCCCTCCCTAGTTTGACATCAACCTTTCCCTTTGTCGTCCCTTCATGAGCTGTGATAGACCAAGGCTGTCATATAAAGACCTTGAATCTGGTGGTTTCAAAGATATAGAAGTCCAAGAGTATGTCTGTTTTGTTAAGTTTGCAAGGAATAACCTTAGCAATACCTTGGCTCGGGATGATGTCACCATCGGGGACTTTAAGGCATTGAGATGTAGGTTGAAGGACAATGTTTGGGAATTTTTTAGATAGAAAAGTGCTGGACATCATGTTTATTCTGAGAGTGGGGTCATAAAGGCTGAAACAAGATTTCCATTAAATTTACAATCTATCCTTTCGATCATTTTGTCTATGCGGGAAACCTTTCTTGATAATTCAGCTTCAGTGGTCCACTTGTGACTCATGATAGCCGAAAGATTTTGCATATCTTGATGATCAAGAGCTTTTTCAGGAGATTCAAAGGATGGTTTCGAAGGTGGTTTAGGCTGGGTCAGGTAATTTGTGGCATTTCCATAATCTTCGAAAAGCTCATCTTCAATTTCAAATAGGAATCCTAGGGGTACTTCTTCTTTCTCCTCTAAAGTCTTGTGTTTGTTTTCAGGAGGTTTGATTGAATGTTTAGTTTCCTTAGGGACTGAGGGCGTAGCTTCTTCTTTTTCAGGGAACTCGTCATGGATTCCGGTGTAAGAAGTGTTTTCTAAAATTTTCTTAAGAACATCTCTACCACCAAGTGCGGAGAGATGAAGGAATGACCCTCCGGATGCTAAATCAAGGTGATGAGCATCGCATCTTCCTAATCCAACATACAGGTGCTAAAATAGTACCTGGTCTGGAATGACTAGGTCGGGTCTGGAATTGACTAAATCAAGTAACCGAGCCCAGGCAACACCTAGGGTTTCCCCTTCCTATTGACGGAAAGCGAGCACCTCTAGTCGGAGTTGGGTTACTCAGGTTACTGGGAAGAAGGCTAAAGTAAACTGTGTGCGCAAATCTTCCCATTCTCCACTTACACTTCCTACGGTCCGAGCATGCCATAGTTTGGCTATTCCCGTCAAAGTGAATGGAAATAACTTCCACTTAAGGGTCTCATGTGACATGCCTGGAATATTCAGACACGCACACAATTGCTCGAAATCCCGTAAATGAGTATATGGGTTTTCTTTCTCACTTCCTGAGAAGGTGTTTTCTCGGACCATAGTTATGAAACTAGGCCGTAGTTCATACCCATCAGTAAGAATAGGTTGAGATGATGAAGGTGATTCCAATCGCGTACTCTTGGGAGAAGCAAATTGGAAGATAGATAGTTCTTCCATAAAGGATAGATGGGCGTAAGTATAGATCTTAGTCTCACTAAATTAGCTATCATTTCCCGACAATGATACCAGAAAAGCTTGTTGACACCTGGGGTGACACACGAGAATGACCGCAAGCACACGGCTGTCAGATGTACCTTTTACCTAGGAGTAGTCCCAGGTTATATCGAATCCACAGAGAACGTGTGTGACAGGAGACGAGATCTAAGGATAGGATAGAAAGAGATGGTTCCAAATGGTAATCCCGATAATTAAATGATACACCAAAGATTTGTTTACTCTGAGCGTGCAAAGTCCTAAACTCGCCTTAGGGTAAGACTGATTAGGCCCCGTACATCTACAAGCTCTACGCTGATAACACCAGGCCGAACATGGTGGAATCCAGAGGATTCTAGGGCTGTTACCACCTAGAATCTACCACTACTATCCGTGGGCCTAGCCGCACTCATGGGTAAGATATAGCCTAAGCACTGTGCTTAATCTATAAACTTACTACTCTAACTCGGATCCAAGAACTAGAGCACTCTAACCAAGCAGCGAGACAAGCAAACAAATACTTAAAGTATAGCAATAATTAAATAAGGAAGTAGAACTTTATTACCATAAAGAAGCGCAGAGGTACACCATAGAAGAGGTTGCCGACAAGCCCGGCTCCTCCTCGAATGCCTCCTCTTCTCTTCAAAGAAGTGACTACTCGCCCTCTAATGTGTAGGGGTACCACACATTCTACTTGAGACTATCTTTTGTATCTAACTCACTTAAGCTTCAAAGCCTGCTTACAAATGAACAAATGACCCCTATTTATAGTGTTTAGGGGCCCCTGAGGTACTTGTAGGAGGGTGTGGAGTCGGATCGGAGCAGGTGAGGCAGCGGGCGCCCGGGGTGGTAGGGCGGCCGCCCTGTGATCCACCGCCTTTCGCATCCGACGGCCCTCCATCACACTCCCAAGTCGGTTGGCACGTCAGTTTCTGGTTGGAATGACGGTTTGTGGCCCGTAGGGGATGACATGCGTGCCCATGAATCCTTGGCTCATCACTTGATCTCCCTTGGATGAAAACCGACATCAAATGGACGGTTGCAAGTGCTTTGGTGCCTTTCCCTCGGATTGTGGTCGTGGCAGGCCATCCTGACGGGGCAGGCGCCCTGTCCAGAGGACTCCCGGATCCGAGTGCACTATTTCTGAGCCATTGATGATGAATCAACGTGCCATAACTTGTTTGGAGAGACGAGGCATGGATCCATGACGTGGCAGGGTGCAGATGGCACCAGGTGGGGGCGGGCACCCTGTCCAACAGGGCGGGCACCATGTGACTTGGCTCCTACCTGGCTCCCGTCACTTGCATTGCTCATATATGCCTTGGTTCGCTTTATTTTCACCTGTTTTGTACCTGCACTCATAATTCTCCAAGTACAAATGGAACCAAGTAAAATTCAAACATAATATGCCTCTTTTCCATGGATTTTGTCACTTTTATCTTGTTATGTTGACGGTATTTTGAGGTGTTAGCAACCGTCAACACCGATCGTGCTCTCGAAGACATTCTTCTCCAGTGCAATCAGTCAATTGCATGGGGTGTATCTAGCTCCTTCCAGTATAACAAGTACTTGAAGAAACACGACTGCTTCTTGAATGGAACGGGGGCCAGGGCAGGCTCTGCCTCTTCCTCTTCTGCACTTTCTCTTCTTCCTCTGCTTCTTCGGCCCATCTTCCTCCTCTATCTTCTTCCCAAACTCGACATTTATCCCCTGCACCATGTCAAACACCTTTTGCTCGTACCCCGACCTATCCAGCTTGTCAGTTTCAAGCTCGTCATTGTTGTCCAAGTACATATTCATCGAAGGATTCCTGTACATGTGCTTCTTGGGAAGGAATCGCCTATACCTCGTATACACCATCTTCTTCGATGCACTAAGGTAAGTGTAGCAGATACCATCAATGCAAACTACGCAACCGTTCTTCCCTTTAATCTGCCCCGATAGTGAAAAAAGACCAGGGTAATCAGTGATGGTGACAACCGCTTTGGTTAATCTGTTATTAACCGTTACCGCTTTGGAAAAAGACCCGTTACCTTAAATAAACCGCCACGGTTAATTTGTTATTAACCATGGCGGTTGCGTTATGCCAACCGCTTTGGTTAATAGCTTTCTGCATTAACCGCGGCGGTTGCATTAGGATAACCGCCTCGGGAAAGCTATTAACCGAGGCGGTTGGAGGTGGGCAGCCCAGCCTTCGACCGGCATCTCTTAACCGAGGCGGTTTGCTGGGATGCCCACCTCGGTTAATTTTTCCCAAGTGCCTCGCAAAAGATTTTGTGTAGTAGTGGCAAGTATCTTGATCAAAGCCATTCGAGAAGTATACCTTAAAATTAGGTTTTCCAGAGAGAACCAATTAGAGATCTAGTTCTTCATAATTCCAGTATAGGCTAGCTGGCAAAGTTCAAGTAGAATTTGGGCAGCTGCTCTGAATTATGGATATGCCGTATATGGAAACCGGTAATTCTGCTGCATTTCATCCGAAATTATTTAGAGTATCGTTATTTATATTTTCTCAAAAGAAGACATGATAATCTAGTATGAATATCGGCAAGATAATATAAGTGCACAATAATCAATTATTCATAGCAGGTGTAAGGTAATCATAGTTTTAAGATAGTGGGAGCACAATCATATAAGCGTATCCCTAATATAAAAATAAAAGGAAAATAAGAATAATAGAGTAATCCTATTATGGAGCAATGCAATATTATAATATATAATTATGTCAAAAAATATAGTTGACCATATATTAATATAAACAAGAATTAGAACTAGCTGTTAGATAGATCGGGAGGTTACCAGCAAACTTGGTGAGTATTTAGACTACTACACCACACCCTGACGTGGGGTTACAATTGCCGAACATGGTTGTAACCACCTGCCACCTACCACCCCCTGACCCGTGGAGTATGAAATGCATTCACCCGTTCTCTTCTACCCGAACACCACGTTCGCATACAAAGAAATTAAACTACACATATCACCCTGCGTCTCCGATCCTACGGATTGATAGGTAAAGGCATGTGCGCACCAGAAGGCATGATGAGCAATCATCTAACATTAACTCTAGTTCTATTCAGATTAATTCAAAAATTAGTTAAGATCGAAGTTCTAGATGTTCTAATCGAGATACAAGAACTAAGAACTAGTTCTAATATGAAGATCGCAACATAAGAACTTAGCTCCAATTTAAGAACATTTCAATATTGATAAGTAGAGAAGGAGAACATGATGGAACTAGATGTATTTCTCATACCAAGAATAGCCACTATGTTCTACCCCTCTCTATAATAAAGCGCCTTGCTCCATACTACTACAAAAGTAAACTAAAAACTAGAGAGCTCTGATATGTTATTACTAGATGTTATGTCCTCCGTGAGAGGGGACCTTTGGGCATGTTTTTATATACACAAACCATTGAAACTGCCTTTAAAACCGACTAATGAACAACAAAGGTCTCCTATGGGGCAGGTGCCCCCTGGGGGCGTTTGGCCCCCTCCTGAGCCGTCTCACCACTGCCTACGCGTGGTGGACTCTTGAATGGGTATGGATATATGTCCGTTATTGGCCCAAATGTGCGAAATTAATTGGTTTCTCATAGCATCTTGGTTTTGGACTGCGTCTTTTCCCATATTTTCTACTATATTCATGTATAAGTCCTGCAAAATAATGTTTCCCAAATACAAGTGGAACTGGGTAAATAGTAATGACATATGTATGTAAAATATGTTATTTTCTCTATTTTGGACAACAGTAGGTGGGTTAAAATATATTGATAATTACCGCCACCAGCCACGCGCTTCGCTGGGAGGAGAGCCGTGGCACCACTGGGAGGATAGCCAACCCGCATGTGAGCTGCTGAGGGAGGACAGGGGTGCGCCTTTGAGGGAGGAGGGAAAGGGAGGTCACTAGGACAAAGTGCGCCTTTGAGTGAGGACAGTGGCACGCCTTTAAGAGGGGACAGGGGCGCTCCTTTTAGGGTGGACAGGGGAGCACCTTTGAATAAGGAGGGTTGCCTCTCTGGCTAGTTGGAGGAAGAGGCAGAAGAAGGTTCTGCACCGCCACTATTGGAAGAGGGAGGGGGTCGTTGTTGGGGAAAGGGAGAGGGTGGGGTGCGATGTCGCCCACTGCGCTGTGGGGAGGGGTGCCTTCTGGCCTGATAAAAAGGATGGAGGGAGAGGAAACCCTAACTTCCAATATTGATAGTCGAAGATGGCAGGCCTATTGGGCCTTAGCAACTTTGAGGCAGTCCTTATAGTGTGCCCACCTCCGAAATTGATTTACGGAGGCGGTTGACTTAAGACGACCGCCTTTGAAAATCAACCGCCTCCGTAAATCATTTTTTCAAGGCGAGCATATTCCAACCGTCTTAGAAAATCAACCACCTCCGAAATCAATTTTCGATGGCGGGTATATTCCAGCCACATTGGTAGATAAAACAACCATCTCGGTTAATCGATTTTGCATGTGACGCGGATATTGTGGCCAGGTAAGTAAAAGGACCATACCACCTCGATTAATCGTCTAGCATTTTCCGAAGAAGTTTGATTTTGTGACCACCTCGATTAATATTTTGGCACCAGCTCGCAATATCTTTTTGTAATAGTGAGCATGCAAAACTTGGATGGTGAAAAGATTTCATGCTACTGCTTAATCTAGGAACTGCAGAACAGCCATATTTGGCTCGAATGGCAGATCGCCAGTGAAACCCAGTTCCTGTGGCGGGGGAAGTCCGCCTTTCATAATATCGGATAACTAAAACTGAAAATAATTCCAAATAAATATAGAACCCCATATTAACACCCAATATATTAGAGAAACATGTACAAAATTTACCAAGATACATATGTGTCAAGTAAACTTGATAATTTTGTAACCATTTTGCACTAAAGCTGATTAAATATAATTTATGTCTTAAATAAATTTTACCACCTATCACAACGACAGTTTGAACTAACACAACCCAATAATTTAGATGCAATAAGTGCCACGTATTGCTACCAATTATAGTACAGGTTGCCATAGAGCCACCTATTGCGACTAAATTTGTGGCGTTGCAAATACAAGTGGTTGCACTAGGGTAGAATCCTTGTAGTGTACACTAGGACATTTTTATTTCATGGACCAATATGGACACACAGAACCAAAAACTAAGGAAATAGTATTGCGTATGAATTAACACTGGAGTGAAGACAACAATCAGATAAACACAACTTGGTAAGGCAACTATATTATGGCGACACTAGCTCATGGCTCAGCATACTCAACTTTGAAGCTGAAAGGTAGCACCAACAATTCTACAAAACAGAGACGCCCAAACAACATCCCTGGCAAGAAGCGTATATAATAATGAAACCAAAAGCTAAACCCACATTTCGTTATGGTCAATAAAGTGTGGCCATTTGAATTTCTAAAGTACGGATTGCATGACAATTCGCAATGAAAGAAGCAACTAAATGTTACTTTGACGACCTGATCAATCAAACTTACCATATATACATAACTCAGGCTAGATATGAAAGACGGTTAATCTAGCAAATGTGATACTGAATTTGAATCGATTAGCCTCTACAGGACAAGTTCAGTCAGTGAGGACACTGGAAGTGTGTCAGACAGTAAAAAAAAAAAATTCATGACGCAAAGATTCAATCCAATCCTCTTCTATGATGACAAGATGTGTCTAACTCTTACAAATTATATAAAGGAATGGTCAGAGAATACTAATTAATTATGTCATTCTGTCAAAAGACACCTATGCTTTATCGCCACGGTGGGCTCGCCCCACGGTGGGTGCCAATGTTGGAGATGCCGATTTCCAGCAGATCCAGATTGAATTACTAGTGGTGGCTAGGGTTGGATTGATTGGGGAGAAGAATGGGATCCCTTGCCCCCTTTGTCTTGGCAATATATATAACAGTGTCAAGTTACAGCTCATATTGGGCTTCTTCAAGGGGAGGCAGCCCATATACCGTATGGGCTTCCCCCAACACAAACAAATGGAAAACATTAATTCAGCATATTCATTCTACGCAATCCTTAAATGAACAAGTTTTTTTGAAACCCGGTTAAATGAACAAGTTTTTTCCACAAAACAAGGCCTATTTGACTATATATAATTAGTAGTCTTCCATAAAATCAGGGGCTGTTTCCACAAAAAAAGAGGAGTTTTCGGTGCCATAGTTCATTAAAGATTTTGGGGCAGCACTTTATTTTCCCCCTCACACATATACTATATATTGCTACGATGTGAGCCCATGGTCTTCCGCTCATCCACAAACTATTTGTTTTCATTAATATACAAAACAAAATTAATTGATGGAGACTTCACGGAGGAACCTCTTTACAGGGGTCGTCATTTTCGTCCTCCTCATCGTCGTCGTTGGCCGTGGTATGTCGCATATGTAAGGATTCATAAGCTATTACTGAACTAGTAATCATGGACTAATGCTTAGGCTAACGTCCGCATGCATCTGCGTTATCTCACAGAGGTAGCACCTATTCACCGAACCTCAGGTGATGATAGCAAACTGTCATGCTATCAGTATAGTCGTTTGTAACATGGGGTTTGCATTTGGAATGAAATTTGCACAGGTCTTTGCCGACGCGAGGATCCCATCAATTATATTCGCGGCACCTGTCGTGGTTTGCCCGCTAAATGCTTTTGTATCTCATGCTGGCCGCCAAGTGGCGGTGGCAGTGGGCGTAATAAAGGTGTTGCACCGATGTAATGTCGTTTAATTGATCATTTGATAAAAAAGTGGCTTGCGTGGAAATAAAATTGCTGGAGCTCTACACCATTCTCAAGCATGATTATCATTTTTGTAGCAATTGTACCTGATAGTTTTAGCACCACGCTTACACTATGTGATACTACTTTAATCCCACGTGACAATCAGGCAAGAACATACACTATGGGATGAAGAACATGTGCTATAAAACAAACAATTATGCTAAACAAGGCTTATATTATAGTACTATGGTCTAAAATGGAGATAAACACTACTACACAAAGTAATATTTGAACGAAGCAGTAAAGCATAAAGTAATATATTGAATACTCGATAATAAGTCTTAAAAAAGGAAAGATACAAGTTTTATAACAGACTAGTCTAGTACAAAACACATTTCTCTCCAAGGTTGGTATTTTTTCTACAGCCGGTTTATCTTGACGTGCGCGTGTGTAAATAGATATTTACAGACAGTTTTCTTATCAAACCGCCTATAAAAATTATGCATTTATACTGGCGGTTTGTTAAGAAAATCTTCAGTTCAAATTGATTTGTATTGGCTGTTAGTTCAAATCGATTTGTACTGATGGTTCTCTAGTCATTGCCCATGAAAAAAGTATATTTTTACTGGCCTCTCCCACTTGTGGTTCCGAAAACGCCAATAAAACTGGCTTTACGGCCAGAAATAAGGTAAAGAGAGCTAGTTAGAGTGCTATGACCCAACTGTTATTGCTAGTTTTTTTTGTGTATCTCTATTTTTTTTCTGGGACTCCTCTAACTGACAGTGAAAAAAGCCAATTAGGATAATATATATTTACGGCAGCGAGAGCTCACTACTACACAGAGCTTATTAGTACTGGTGGTTCTACACGTATTTTTACTGACGTTTTTGTCAACCGTTAGTGTTAGTACAAATTAACGTTTTTCACAGGCTGTGGCTTGAGAACCGCTAGTACAAATCGATTTGTACTGGCGGTTCATTTAAGAAACCACATGTAATAATGTTTTTCCACAAAACGAGTTTTTAAAATAGCAGAAAAATTTAAATCCGGGGAGAGATCCACCAGCCAGTGCCTGTCCGTTAAAAATTGCTCCAGTAAGTTTCGTCATTTTCCATGCAAAAATCACGCACAACGCGGCCGGTGGGATTCGAACCCACGACCTCTCCCTCGCGTGAAACCCTCTCTACAACTGCACCACACTATCACATGTGTCTAAAAGAGTGTTTAGTTCCCCACATATTATAACGAACGATGAAAAATCGGCTATTTATGGCCCTAAATGAATTTAAATGAAAAGTTATCAACTACAAAGTTACATAACTTTTCAAGATCTACAACTTTTATATTGAAAGTTTCTCAATCCGAGGTCATTTACAAAATTTGAATTACAAATTTGACAAATTTAAATGTATTTTTGTGACAAGATGATTTCAAATGAAAAGGTTGTCAACTACAAAGTTCCATAACTTTTTGAGATCTACAACTTCTATTTTGATAGTTTTTTCATATGAGATCACTTGAAAAACTCAAAAAAATAATTTCAGATTATTTATACTGTTGGTTACTTAAAAATTGATTTCTACTGGTGGTTCCTTAAGAGAACCGCCTGTACAAATGAGCCATTTCTACAGCCGGTTCTCTTAAGAAACCGACAGTAAAAATCGATTTCTACTGGCGGTTTTCTTAAGGAACCGCTCATAGAAATCCGTTTGTAAAAAAATCGCAGCGTCAAGACAAATCATCTTTATCCTAGTGGCTGTGTATTTGTCTTAGATCATGTGTCTGTGTTTGCGTCCTCATGGTGCTATACACTAGTATAGAGAACACCAGTAGAGGCGGTTGATGACCGGTTTTCATTGGCATTTCTTAGTACCGCCGGTGGGAGAGGCCAGTGAAAATAAATCTCTCCACCGGCGGTCCCCTTGCGCAAAACCCTAAATTTTGAATGTAAAGTTTTAAATTCAAACTCTATTTTTAAAAATATTAAGAATTTAGTGATAAGTCTTAAATGAAAGTTGTAGATCTCATTATTTTGAGAAACTTCTGCATTTGGATATTTTGAAGTTGTTCAATAAAAAATTAAATTGCAAACCTCAATTCAAATGACCAATTTAGCCCCAATTCAAAATTTCAAAAATTAGATAGAATCTGAAAATAGTTTAAAAGCAAAGTTGTAGAGCATAAAATTTGGAACAACTTTTATTTTAGGACTTTTCAAGTTATTACATAAATTTGAAAGAAATTTAGAGAAAACAGAAAGGTGACGTTACTGCTACAGTAGAAATGGATTATCATTAAACTACATGCAAAAATTAGGACCTAAAAGTGCACTTTCAAACGTCATAGACCTAGATGACACACAGGCCAAAGGTTGAGGATCTAAAACTGCACTTTTAAAGGTGATAGACCTAAATGACAAGAGGCCAAAGGTTAGGGACCTGTAGTGCATTTTGTTCTTTCTTAAAATTTTGAATAGTGAGAAACTGGCATTGTTATTTTCGTTCTGTAGAGTCGCGCATTGTAGAGCACAACCTGGAGTTGAAGACCAAGAATGATTTAATTGAAACACTGGATATGATGGAAAAGTCACAGAGGATAGCTACTATGAAGAATGAAGTAACTTCCCTCAAGGTTTAGTGACAACGAATACACTATTGTAGAAGTAGCAATATTCATTACCTACTGCCTATACAGGCCATGGGGTCTTCAGCAACAGAGGAGCAGGCAAGCAAGGTCTGGTGATTCTGACAAGAAGGTGCAAGAGTTGAATACGAAGCTGGAGAAAGCAAGTGTACAGCTGTGGCTGCGTGGTTATCTTCTTTGGTACTATATTAGACTACTATTTTTCTCTACTTCACTAAAGTTTGCAATTAGTTTTCATTGATTAGCTGTCATGGTGAATTTTCTGTGGTCAAACAGCGAGCATGCTTTCTGTGTTATGCTTACTGCTATTTTTTCCTTGTGAGCTTCCATTACTGGTATTCTGGTAGTCGTATAGTACTATGGTAGGTGTTCAAAAGTTTCCCATTTTTCTTGGTTGTCTATGTTAATTGTAAGTGAACATGTAAGTATGTAACTATATAACACGAGTAATTACATTTTTTGAATAATGGAACTTGTCAAAAACTTTTTATTTTTCCATCAAGATATATATTCAAACTGTTTTCATTCCTTCAAAGCTCAGATTTTCTACTTGGCATTCACAAAGGATCTGTATTCCAGCTAAATTAATCCATGCCACTTATGCAGTCCATTCAATAGGAGCAAGTACAAAAACATGACGTAAGTTTAATAGACTCATGAGGCCTTAAGAAAAATAATTCAGAGTGCACTTAACTAAGAAAATAACGCACTAGGCCTGCAAACTTACTTGGCAATGCTACTTAATAACACAAATGCTTTGACTCAAAGTAGATATTACTTAATAACACAATTTCTGTTCCGTTATGCATTAAGCAACTACCAAAGCAATCTTATTCACTTGTATATCTGAGCTATTAGAATCATTTTGAATTCTATTGCATTTACAATCATTCTCAAGACACTTAAATTGATTTTAAGGCAGATCACAAACATGTTCTCCCGTCCTTAATTATATTTTCATATATGTACATTTCAATAGTGTCATTTTGTTTTTCTTTTCCCCCTTTCCAGGCTGGCTGTGAGAGCCTCTAGGTGAATGGCCACCCATAGCTGCCTCCTTGTGCATTGGCCACTGCCGCTAACCAGCTCTGTATGCAAGCCATACTAAAGCCACCAATGTTGAGCTGACAGTTGAAGCCGATATTGTGTCCGTTGAAGGCGTAGAAGGCGATGGGGCTGTGCATGGAGGCAGTCAACGGCCAAGCATGCTGCGGCTGCCACAAAGGACACATGGAGGAACTAGCCACGCACAAAGGACATGCGGGTCAGTAACTTAGTATGCCGCGTCTTCTCATACTTTGTCAATTTCCATGCGCGCAAAGGTGTTTGATGGAATTTCCTGTTGTTGAATGGAGAATTCTTGCATTCGATGCTTGTTTCAGTCAACATGCTGTTGATTTTTTTTTTTTGTGAATTGGTGTTGACAATTTGCACCTTAGTATGTTCAAGTCTCTGGTTTGAGTATCTCAATTTCAGGCCTAATTTTTTGGATTGTTGAAAATGCGAGGTCGTAGCTGTTTTTTTTTATGTTGCTTTATAGATGTTGCGTACTTTAAAAATTCTTGATTATGACATGAAATCAATGTTAGTCCCATCCATTTCATTATGAGAAATATGTTTTGTTCAATGTCAAATGATAAAAAATATTTTTGAGACATAAGAGTATCTATAGAGTGAATGTATACATGTAATGCACATGTATGACACTGTCAATAGGGGTATCATTAACTTGAGTGAATGTATTTGCTGAGTTGATACGTTTGTTGTTCTGTTGCAACGTACGGGCACTCACCTAGTGTTGTATAAAGTCAAAGTGGTCAAGGTATATTTTTCGAAAATTTTCAAATGATCTCGTGTGAAATAACCACAAAAATGAAAGCTGTAGATGTCGAAAAGTTATAAAACTTTGTAATTGATGACTTTTTCAGTTGAAGTCTGTTTGTCATGAAAAACTATGTTTGAATTTTCTAAATTTGAAATTTAAATTTTATAAACAACCTCGGATGGAGAAACTGTGAACATAAAAGTTCTAGATATTGAAATGTTGTAAAAATTTGTAGTTGACAACTTTTTCAATTGAAGTCGTATAGGGCTTCAAACAATCAATTTATGCTTGGTGTAGAATAATAAGCGAGCAATCAAGCTCTAATATACGTAAGTGAGTGATGGGTGGAGTAGTAGAGGAGGATATACGCGAGGGTGAGGTCGTGGGTTTGAACCCGCACAACCAAGAAGCTTGTGATTTTTGCGCGAAAAATCCCGTGAATTACATATTGGCTGGGTGGTTGTCCAGTGGGCTTTTCTTTGGTTTAAATATTTTTCAATTATTTTTAAAACGGTTTATATTTTCGGGACATGCATTTGTAGTGACGGTTTTCTTAATAAAATCAGCAACACAAATCAATTTACACTGGCAGATTTCTAAGAGAACCACCATTAAAACTTATTTGTACAGACAGTTCACAAATCACTGCCAGTGTAAGTTTGATTTTCACTGACCTCTCCGACTGTCAGATTCGAAAAATACTAGCGAAAATGGCTCTACAGTCGCCACTACTGACCTTTTTTTACATTTCAAAGTTCTAGCCTCTGCCATTCACCAACTATACACAGCTGCGATTCAAGAATAAAAAAACCAAGCCATAAGGCTTGAAACACCACTCGTAAAGAATAAATTATCTGCCCGGCGACTGAGCACAGCACACAAAAAAATAGTAGTCAAATACGAGCGTGTACTGTCATGTTAGCATAAAAGTCTTCCCGTACTTGACTATTGGATGATGCGGGAGTGACAGCAGGCACAATATGTGCGCTTCGCTTTCCAAAAACAAAAGCATTTTGTTTACGCCAACAAAATTAATGAAGTCACCGTGTCATGAGAAGAAAGGCACATAGAAAGCAAAAGAGAGCACATCCACGCGCTTCTTTGTTCATTCAAAGCTTATTTGTTTTCACAATAACCTACACATAAAGTAGACAAGAACACAAAACAAGTGTACGTACATATACATACTTCAGTTCCACTGCATGCAGTAATGTTCTGGAGATATATACAAGATTGGATTGGAACATTTGTCGTCGTATATGTGGTGTCGCCACAAGGTGTAGCTGGTTGCGTCTCTTTGCTGTTGCGTCAACTAACGTTTCCATGTCGAGCTCCTCCGGAAGCATGTTGCCCGGTAGGCTCCAATCAAAGTAGTAGAGGAGCCGTGCCATGATGAGCTCCAATGTGGCCATTCCAAAGCCTGTGCCAGGACACATCCTCCTCCCACTGCCGAATGGCAAGTAACAAAATTCAGTGCCATTGTAGTCAGCCATTTTGTTCTCAAACCTTGTTGGCCTAAAGTCCTCAGCATCATCGTCCCAATACTTTGGACTTCTTGCCATGGCCCATGCATTGATCAGCACCCTAGAACCTTTGGTGACCTCGAATCCACCTACATGACAGGTTTTCCGGCAGACACGCGGCAGGAGAAAGGGAACAGATGGGTGAAGCCGCAGTGTCGTCTCCTTGACCACCATCCTTGTGTAGCGCAGCTTATCCATACGAGACTCATGATGATGTGGTAGTATGTTGGCAAAGGCTTCCCGCACCTCAGCTTGTGCCTTGGCCATCTCTCCCGGATGTCTCATGAGCTCCGACATGACCCACTCGGCTGCAGTTGAAATTGTCTCTGTCCCTGCAAGAAATAAATCCTACATAGCAAAATTTGATAGAAATTTTTTTCGCGACCGTGCAAATTAGCACGTATTTCATTAAGAGGGTAGCATGAAAAAAACAAAGGCAAGCCAAGGCTTGTCGAATACAAGGAAGAAATGAAGAGAAACGAAAAAGCACACCCCCAAAAAACGTAGCTAAGAAATTACAGTAATGCAAAAACGACCAATGTGAGAGCAGTGGCGCAAGACGCCGGAAACCTGCCGCGACC
This sequence comes from Eremochloa ophiuroides, assembly GCA_038502445.1. NCBI lineage: Eukaryota > Viridiplantae > Streptophyta > Magnoliopsida > Poales > Poaceae > Eremochloa > Eremochloa ophiuroides. The sequence goes on along the minus strand of JAHLJS010000007.1, from coordinate 85,487,518 downwards.
CAATGGTCCGCCTCCAGCTAGATGTTGCTCAACAACCAGCTCGGCATGGTGGCAACTCGATCGAAAACCCTGCTGTTCCTCTCCTTCCAAACCAACCACGAAACAAGCAAAAACAGGGAATCGAAGCCTCTCCTGAGATCCTATGGCACCTTCTTCCTGGCCGCAAGCCAATAGTCCACGATCAACTCCGGCACCGGCGATGGACATTGCAAGGCCAGCACGGCTCCCAGCCTAGCCCAGATCTCGCGCGTGTACACACACTGGACGAGCAGGTGATCCATTGTTTCCTCCGCCTGGTGGCAAAGCGCGCACAGATCACAATCCTGCAGTCCTCGCCGCTTCCTTCTGCTCGCCGTCCAGCATCTGTTGTTTATGGCAAGCCAGAAGTAAAACTTTACTCTAGGAGGCGCACATGTCTTTGTTAGCTACGGGATCAGGATTGAGGAAGAAGATGAAGTCAGAAGAGTGGAGAGCAAGCAACGAGATGGGATTTGAATTGGCAGGGTTTTTCAGTTTTCAATTTTCTGATCTCTTCCTCCTCTCATCTCCTTTATATACCAGGAGCTCACGTTACATCCCCCATTCAGGGCCTGTGGTCAGCCGGTTGGGCTTGAGCATTCTCTTGGGCCGTCCTTCTGCTTGGGCCGCTGCCTCGTCGTCCTTCTGAGTAGAACCGGAAGCCTCGCCGATGGTAGGAGTACTGACATCCTCCCCTCCTTTGGAACCGGCTTGTCCCCAGGCCGGAGCACGCGGAAATTGCTGGCGAAGAGGCTCCAATGACTCCCGGGTCGCCAGGTCCGCCGGCATGTGCGACCGATGGATGAGGCCTTGCTCCGTTGGGTTATCACCCAACGTCCAGCGACGCTGCAGAATGCGTATGGGCACCTGAAAGGCAGACAAAGCAGGGGGCAAGGGCGAAGAAACTGGAGCATCACCCGGAGAGCGCTTTAGCTAGGAGACATGAAACACCGGATGAATACGCGCAGAAGCCGGGAGAGCCAGCTTGTAAGCCACAGCACCAACGCGACTGAGAACCTGATAAGGCCCAAAGAAACGGAATGACAGCTTCTGAGAAGACCTTGGAGCCAATGATGCCTGGACATACGGCTGAATCTTCAGGTAGACCCAGTCGCCAACATCAAAAGATCGCTCAGAGCGGCCCTTGTCTGCTTGCTTCTTCATACGGTCTCGAGCACGACTGAGATGTTGCAGAACCAGAGCCTGCATAACTCGACGTTCTTCCATCCAAGATTGTAAGTCAGGGACAGGAGAAACTGATGCAGGAGTAATGCCCAAGTGTCGAGGCAGGAAACCATAGAGCACCTCAAATGGGGAACGGCCGATAGCAGAATGGTGGCTAGTGTTATACCAATACTCAGCAAGGGGAATCCACTGAGCCCACTTGGTAGGACAAGAATTAACAAAACAGCGGAGGAATGTCTCAAGGCACTGGTTAACTCGCTCTGTTTGGCCGTCGGTTTGTGGGTGGTAGGCAGAGCTCATATGAAGGGTAGTTCCAGCTAACTGAAACAATGAGCGCCAGAGAGAGCTGGTAAAGACCTTGTCCCTATTCGAAATAATAACTCGCGGCAGCCCATGAAGTTTGTAAACATTGTTCAGGAACAAACGAGCTACTGAGAAGGCCGTGAAAGGATGGGACAATGGTATGAAATGAGCGAACTTAGAAAATTTATCGATGACGACCAAAATGGCATTGACAGAACCAGAGCGAGGAAGACCTTCCACAAAGTCCAAAGATATGACTTCCCAGGATGCAGAAGGCAAGGGCAAAGGTTGGAGCAAACCTAGGGAGCGGGCTCGATCGGGTTTCGCTTGCAAGCAAATGTGGCAATTTTGCACATACTGCCAAACAGTAGATTTCATGCCCGGCCAGAAGAAGGACTGCTTAATCTTCTGATAAGTGACAGGAGCACCTGAATGACCACCCACGGGACTGGCATGTAGAGCATTGAGAACGCGTTGCTGTACTGCCGGGGCTGAGCCAAGCCACACATGGTTTTTATAACGAATAACGCCATTCAGCAATGAATAAGGAGGGCGGGCACTGGAATCCACTGCCAACTCTGTGAGCAAGGGCTGAGCAAACTCATCCGATGAATAAGAATCAACGACATCCGTCAACCACTCATGTGTGACAGAAGAAATAGCCATGAGACAGGAGGGGTGGACACGGCGAGAAAAGGCATCAGCAGCGGAGTTGTCGACGCCCTTGCGGTACAGTATCTTGTAGTTGAGTCCCAGCAGCTTGGTCAGGACTTTCTGTTGCCAAGGAGTATGAAGTCGTTGCTCATTCAAATGGATCAAGCTCTTGTGGTCTGTGTGGATGAAAAATTCGCCCTGAAGCAAATAGTGCCGCCACTGCTCGATGGCCATGAGTATGGCCAAGTACTCTTTCTCATAGGTTGACAAGTTCTGATTGCGCGGACCCAGGGCCTTGCTAATATAAGCGAGGGGGTGCCCTTGTTGCTGAAGAACTGCACCAATCCCAACCGCAGAGGCATCTGCTTCCGTTGAAATCTGGGAGAGCCAATACAGGAGCAGCCACCAATGCCTGTTTGAGTACCAAGAAGGCAGTATCGTGAGCTGGTGTCCAGACAAACATAGTATCTTTGCGAAGGAGGTCAGACAATGGCTTGGCCAGAATACTAAAGTGCCTGACAAATTTACGGTAGTAACCGGCAAGGCCAAGGAAACCACGCAGCTCCTTGAGGTTCTTGGGAATAGGCCAGTGAAGCATGGCTTCGATTTTAGCCGGGTCAGTAGATACGCCAGCAGCACTCACCACATGACCCAGATAAGCCACCGGTCGCTGAGCGAATAGGCACTTAGACATTTTGAGCTTCCAGTGATCCACTGCTAGCCACTGAAAGACCAGACGCAGGTGCTCAACATGGGACTCCAGAGTAGGACTATATACCAAGATATCATCGAAAAACACAATCACAAACTACCGGAGGCCGGGGCCCAGAGTAACATTCATAGCATTCTGAAAGGTTCCTGGGGCGCCTGTGAGGCCAAATGCCATAACCAGAAACTCATACTGGCCCAAGTGAGTTTGGAAGGCCGTTTTGAACTCCTCACCCGGCTGTAGCAGGATTTGATGGAAACCGGCGCGAAGATCTAGCTTAGAAAACCAACTAGCAGCAGACAATTCATCCATTAACTGATCAATAACTGGAACAGGGAATTTGGCCTTGCAAGTAATAGCATTAAGCTGATGAAAATCCACGCAAAAGCAGAAAGAACCATCCTTCTTTTTGACAAGTAAGATAGGAGAAGAGAACGGGCTGGCACTAGGGCGTATGATACCTTGGGACAGCATTTCCTGGACTTGCTTTTCGATCTCATCTTTCAGAGATGGGGGGTAGCGGTACGGTCGCATGAACACAGGTTGAGCACTAGGTATCAGTGGTATTGAATGATTACAAGCCCTGGATGGAGGCAGTGAAGTTGGTGGCTCGAACAGAGTGGCAAAGCAGTCAAGCAAGTGCTGAACCTCCGGCGGCAACTCGGGCTGTGCCTGAGCAATAACATCAGAGACGTCCATCTGTGAAATATGGAGCAGAAACTGGGATGGCGACTCCGGAGCGGTCCCATGTAACACCACAGACTGCCCACCATAGGGTATGGAAATCCACTTAGCCTTCCAATCCACAAACATCGGACTAAAGGATTCCAACCAATCCATGCCAATAACCATGTCGAAAGAAGTGAGAGCCAATACGCGAAAATCGGACTGAAAATGACAGGAGGCAATGGACCACTGAAGCTGCCGCAATATCTGGGAACTCTGAAGTTGTCCCCCGCCAGCAACCTGAACCTTGCAAGTAACCGGGTCAGTGATCACGCCTTGTAGCAGAGGCAACAATGACGAACTGATAAACGAAGAGGTACTGCCAGAATCAAGCAGGATAGAGACCGAAACATGCTGCACCATGCCCTGGAACTGAACTGCACGGCTCGATACAGACCCAACAACTGCCGATTTGGAAATAGCCATAAACACTTGTTCGGGGGGGGGGGGACTCTATGGCAGTCAGATCATCAGAATCAGAGTCTGTCAATGAAGACCAGAGAGCCTCGACAGCCATCAGTACTTCAGGGGCGCACACATGATCTTTACTCCACTTAGCATTGCATTTGAAGCATAAACCCATAGGGCGGCAGTATGCTTTGATCGCCGAGAGCTTGGCCTCAGGAGGAGGAGCTGGCAACGCCGGTGCAGTGGCTTGGGGAGGCCGCTCGCCACGAGGATGAGGAGGGGCCGGTAGAGGAAGAGCCGTTGGCGGTGGCAGCTTGGGCTTGAAGGTAGTAGGCCAATCACCACCACGAGCGTGCTTGGATGGAGTAGAAGCCACCTCTTCCTGTAACAAAGCAAGAGTAGCAGCAGTATCCAAATCTTTGGGGCGCTGAATAATAACAACCGCTTTAATATCCGCCCATAGGCCATCGATGAAACGCATAGTGAAGTACAGCGAATCATGGTGTGGTGAGTAAGCCTTAAGATGGTCAACAATAGCGGTGAAACGGGGTATGTACTCAGCTACGGTGGAGGTTTGTCTGACATGGAAAAATTGGCGAATTAAGGCCTCATGCTGGTCTCGATCAAAGCGATCGGCGGGGAGTCCGGCAGGTGAGCGCGTGGCCACCATGTTCGGAGTCGGAAGTATTCCCGGTCCGCGGGACATTTCGTCGAACACCTCGCGATCGTGAGACTTCGACAGCTGGGCGATGTGGGCGCGGGCGTCCGCCAGCCCAGCCTCTAGCCGCGCGACGCGGCCGTCCTTGTCGGGGCGGACTTGGAGGGCTTCGAGATCGTCGAGGCGTTGCGTGAGCTCCACATCTCGGTCGACGTAGTTAGCCTCGAGGGATGAGAGGCGGCGTTCCACGGCCGGGGCCTTGGGATCCGCCGGGGCAGACTCCAAGTCGGCGAGTCGCCATGAGAACGCGACGGCGTTGGAGGAGTTGGACGCCTCCACAGCGCCGAGGCAAGCATCGACCATGGAAGCGCACTCTGCGAGAGTACGCTCGAGACGCGACCAGCGCTTGTCCTGCTCGTCGAAACGGCGCGTCCAGCGCTCGTCCTGGTCGTCGAAGCGGCTGTTCAGGCGAGCGAGTTCATCGAACATCATCTTGAAATTCGGATCCATGACGCCACGGGAGCGTTGGAACCGGGTGAAATGGGAGTGGGTCGCAGGGGTGTGGATAGGAGATGCCAGGGTATACGAGATTCCGATACCAGTTGTTAGCTACGGGATCAGGATTGAGGAAGAAGATGAAGGCAGAAGAGTGGAGAGCAAGCAACGAGATGGGATTTGAATTGGTAGGGTTTTTCAGTTTTCAATTTTCTGATCTCTTCCTCCTCTCATCTCCTTTATATACCAGGAGCTCACATTACATCCCCCATTCAGGGCTGTGGTCAGCCGGTTGGGCTTGAGCATTCTCTTGGGCCGTCCTTCTGCTTGGGCCGCTGCCTCGTCGTCCTTCTGAGTAGAATCAGAAGCCTCGCCGATGGTAGGAGTACTGACAGTCTTCCACAGCTCTTTTGCCCCGGGCGGAGATACAGAGCTGACGAGCATGGCTTTGTAGACTGAAGAAGCTGAGTACACTCCATCAGGACTGAACCGCCAGCAAAAACGGTCCGTCTCCTGAGATCTAAGCTGGACATCTTGGAGTAAGTCCCAGTTTCAGATATTCCACGAGCACTTGAACCGTAATGGCGCCTCTGATGTCCTGGATCCAAGCTCTGTCACAAAGGGCTGCTGCCACTGACCTGTGGCGCCTTCTGACTGGAACGGCAGCAAACAAGCAGGGAGCCAGTTGCTCAACAGACTGCCCATTCAACCGCCGATCCAACCAAAACAACGCATCCATCCCGTTGCCAATAATCACCTGCACAACAACCTGGAAGAAAGCACGCACCGCCCGTTCTGTCGTGGATGGCAAGGCATGCCAACACCGAGTCGGATCGGTACGCCGCAGCCACTCCCAGCAAAGGCGAAGAGCAATTCCGAAGCGGCGCAAATCAATGACGCTCGGCCCGCCCAGCTCCTTCGGCATGCAGACCAAATCCCAAGCTACCCGACACTTGCCACCAGTGACCTATTGTGCTCCGGCACAAAGAAAGGCGCGACGTCTCTTATCAATACACCGTATTGCCCAAGGCGACAGGCACGCGGCGATCGACACATAGACCGGGATAGAGGACAGAGTTGCTTTCACAAGTGTTGCCCGGCCTGCAACGTTAAGCAAATGTCCCTTCCAGGTCGGAATCCTGTTAGCTGTGGCGTCAATAATGGGCTGTTCGTCCGATCTTCTGAGCTTTTTTCCGATTTTCTGAGCTTTCTGTTCGTCGGAATCCAGGTCCGCTCGACATCCAGTTGCGCCATCGCCTACCAAAGCCGGCGTGTTGCAGAACATCCAGCAAAAATGGCCACGCCTTGGCCAGGTCAATTTTGAGCAAGATTCTCCCTTGGCTCAGTTTGCTTAAGAGCTTGCAGGATAGTTGGACAGTTCTAAAATTGTGATGGATGCTTCTACCACGAATGAACGCGGTCTGATTGTGCTTCCACTACTGGATTCGCCCTCTTTGCCGACTGCTGAAACCAGTCGGCAAAGGAGGAAATGCAGTCGGCAAAGGCTTTGCCGACTGCATTTCTTGAGGCAGTCGGCAAAGGGGAGGTGGCAAAGCCCAAGGCGGCAAAGGCCACCTTTGCCAGCTGCCATGAAAGGCAGTCGGCAAAGCCTTTGCCGACTGCCGCTCTGGCAGTCGGCAAAGCAAACGCGCACAGCCGTTAGAGTTTTCTTTGCCGACTGCCTAGGTGGCAGTCGGAAAAGAATTTTTTTTTTATTTTTTTTAATCGAGGCAAATATTTTTTTTTCTTTTTTTAATCGAAGACCTTTGCCGACTGCCTTTATTGGCAGTCGGCAAAGATTTTTTCCTTTTTTTAAAAAAATGTGTATATCTTTGCCAGCTGCCAATTCAGCAGTCGGCAAAGGCTTTGCCGACTGCCTTGCTTCATGGCAGTCGGCAAAGCTGGGTATTTTGCTTTTTTTGTTCCCAGCTTTGCCAGCTGCCGTGGCAGTCGGCAAAGCTGGAAACTGCAATTTTTTTTTGCTGTTTTTGCCGATTTAGCTCACGTATCGCAGCAACCAAAACACATATATGTACATATCACAGAAATCCACATATACATCACAGAGATTAACAAATAATCCATAACCACAACATCCATCAAGTCGCACGCACGAATGCAACATCCAACAAGTCGCACAAGTCCAACATCCAACAAAGTTGCAAAAGGGTCTAACATAACAAAGTTACATCCATTATCCAACAACATGCACCGAGCCACTCACTCGTCCTGCGACCAGTCGCCACCACCGTGGTGTGAGGAGCTCCCTGTCGGCCACGAAGACCACCCGGACGGTCCGACCTGCGGCTGTGGAGAAGCTCCAACTGTCGGAGACGGGTTCGAAGCCGCCGACTGCAGCTGTACGGATAAGCGATCTCATTAGTACCTAAGGGATGGCCGCACAAACGAAAACAATAGATAGGCTGCCAGTAACTCACCGGAGTCCTTACAGGCGGAAGATCAGGGAGTGGAGGGAGAACAACCGGGGGTGGAGTGAACATCACTTGCAACGGAGGGGGTCTGTAGTTAGGGATCTCCAGGCCCTGAAAGTAGCTGGAAATCGAGGAGGCAAACTGCGTCATCTGTTGCTGGGACTGCTGCTGGAAAGCTAGCATCGCCTGCCGATGGGCCTCCTGTTGGGCCGCCAGCTGCTGCCGATAGGCCTCTTCTCGGGCCGCCTCTCTTGCCTGTTGGGCCGCCTGTTAGGCCCGCATCTCTTCCAGTTGGACCTGCAATATTACACAAGCGATGTTTAAACAATGCATAAACATTCGGCAACATATGTAAAACCAATGAACGACGAATAGTTACCTGAAGCGCCGCCATCATCTGTGTGGAGCTTGCCCGCCGAGGTTGTATGGGGACATCGGAGGAGGTACCGGCACTGCTATCCGAACGACGAACCTCACGAAGGGAGGGAACGGTGGCCGGGTCGATGACGCTGTGGGCAATAAGGTACCGGCCGTGCTGCTTCCCTCCTCCCGTCCTCATCAGGACGTCCGTATCGAGGGGCTCGGTCGACGGGTCATAGTCGGCACCATGGCGCGTGTGAACCGCCTCGGTGTACTGGACCACCCTATCGTAGACGTTTTGGTTGGTGATGGCGTCGGGCCCCCTCGCCGTGTCGTAGACGTTCTCTGGATCTGTCGCCTTGCCCTGGTGAGACAGGATATAGCCCGTGAACTCGTTGATCACCTGGCCGTCATGCGACTGGGTCTGCGAGGAAAACACAAGGACGATTACACGTAATGAGAATGAATGACTCAATCAATTGAATAAATAAACAAATTGGTGTGAAGGGTACCCATGTGTCCATGTACTCTCCGAGAGAGCGGCACCCTTGGTGGTGTGACGGCCCCGCCTTCGCCTTGGCATATCCAGATTTCTTCCTGCGCATCTCGTAAGCCTCCGGTGTTCTCCACCCGTCCACAATCGCCTCCCAGCAGTCCATGTGCATTTTGCACCAATCAGCAGGATACTGCATGCATTACAACGTGCATTTAGGTGAGTAAGAAGATGAATTGAAATGAAATTAGAATTATTGTTTCCAACTTACGAGCATGTAGGCCTCCCTGGGCATGTCAGTTTCGGGCCACTGGATCATCTTCCTCGCATCCGCCTTGTCTAGCTTCTCCTTGAGTACGTTGGCGTGGTAGCTGATGAGGCACTGGACGTGTGCCTCGTAGAACATGTCCTTGAGCCTGATCTGGCAGACCCTGTCCTGCACTACCGACGCCTCATTCTCGTGCCCTGGGTCGCACGTGAAATACTCCTGCATACATATATCATTTATGAGTTGATTATTTCAAGGACATCCAACAAATGCTTAGTAGTGGCAAAGCGGTGCAATGAAGACTCACCCAGAACTCCCTCTTGATCTTGTCGGCAAGGGTGACGTCTCCGTGCACTACCTTGAAGAAGTCTGGCCAGTGCTGGGGCACTTTATCCCTCCCATCTATGGTGACTAGGCCAGGAAAATTCTTCTTAATCAGGAGGCCCAGAATGCCATTAGGATGGCGTCCACCTCTGTTTCCATCCACACGCTTTCAATTGCTGCACAAGTCATTAAGAAGAACTGTTAATCTTGAAGTTCAATTTTCAACATGGCATATGAACAAGTAAGTGAAAACATGAATGGTACTTACCTTGGCCCGTCGGGTCGAATCACCGGACGGAAGGCTAGCGTGGGCGCGGCGCTTGGGAGGCGTGTTATCCCACGCTGGTAGGGCCTCCTCGAAGCTGTGGAAGACGAGTCCCCTGCTGTCGCCTCGCTCCCGCCCTGGTCGCCCCCGTCCTCGCCGCCGCCGCCCCCGTCCTCGCCGCCCCCGTCCTCGCCGCCGACCGGGGCAAACAGGCGTCTGGTAGAGCGAGTTCTACCCCGCATCTCCTCCAAAGTCTCCTCCTCCTCCAACGCCTCCTCCTCCTCCAAGGCCTCCTCCTCCTCCAACGCCTCCTCCTCCTCTCTCTGGTAGAGCGAGTGGACCTTTCTCACCGGTCTCTTCTGTCGTCGTCTACTTCCGCCCGGCATTTTGTCCTATGCCTGCAATGACAAACATTAAACCAATTAGCACAAATAATCGATAAGTATTTGTAAAGAGATGCAAAATGAACGAAACATAATTGCAAAGTAATAATAATCAGAACAATATAGTATTACATGAACTAGAAACCGAAGTCCTGGTCATCACTATCACCATTGTCATCACCTCCTCCACTGTCATCACAATCACTACTGTCGTCTTCACTATCAATATTATCGAAACCTAAGTCCTCATCATCTCCATTACTCTCCTCACCACCTCTATCGTCCTCAACATTTAGGTTGCGATGAGCCCTCCATCGCTCAAGCATCATTAGGTCCTTAGCATCTTGCACCACTTCACCCTCGTCCTCGTCATCATCGATGACGTTGTCTGCTTTCATGCTCATCAGCGAAAGAATGTCTATCTCCAAACGCCCTTCTAGCCCCTCAGGTTGATAGAACTCTCCACTATCCGCCTTTGGGTCAAAGTTGTAGTCATCATCGATTGGGACAGGCGCTTTACCGCGTGGCGATACCGATTGCACAAGGTACCAACCCGTAAGCCTCTCGTCTTTTTGGCACGTCCATGGGAGATAATAAACTTGCCTGGCCTGCTGAGCCACAATATAGACATCGTCTCCACTATAGACGGAATCCTGTCGAATTTTGACTAGCCCAATGTCATCGGCTCTTCTCATGACATGAGGATCGAACCATTGGCATTTGAACACCACTGGCTTAAGAGCTTTGGGGCCCGGGAAGTCGAGCTGGTATATTTCTTCGACTATGCCATAATAGTCGAGATCATCGTTGCCGGGCGTACAAACTCCTGTGCACGTGGTCTTTCGGCCGGGCCGACTCTCCTCGTAGCTTCTCGTGCGAAAGCGATAGCCATTCACATCATAAACGGTGAATGCATTGACCCTAGTGCTGAAGCCACATGCAACCTGTCTCAATTCAGCACTCATTTCTCTATCTGTGCGTGCCTGCAAGGTGAGGCCACGTAGATCATTACATTACTCGCTCATACGAGCAACTCAAAGATGGAACGAGGTAAGTTGGATTGTACCTTTGTACACAACCACCCAATAAAATTGGGCCTGGCAGTTTTGAGGAAATGGTCTTCTTCTTGGTTGGTAGGAGGCGTATTCCTTTTCCAGAATTGCCTAATGAACTCCCTGAAAAAACAAGAGGTGAAAGGGGTTGGACCAATAGGTGGAGGATATTGACTACGTATGTAACAAGTTCTTTGAGAACTTACATTCGATAAGGAACCACTTCGTCAAGGTTCATCAACAGGTAGAGTGTGATGGTGCGAAACTCAGGTGGTTGCAATGTCTTAGGGGTACCTGCGCTGCCCCTTCCGAGTTGCCCTTTGAAAAGGCTCAGAGTCGATAAATTCTCGTCCTCGTTGTAACGAGGGAGTGGGTTCATGTTGGGAAGGTTCTCGGTATAGTACGCCTTTGTGAAGTTCGACACCTCCTCCACTCTTGCTGCCTCCGCCACAGAAGCCTCAATTTTGGCTTTATTCCTACACTTTTTCTGAAGAATCTTTTGACACCTCTCGATTGGATAGCACCAACGGGCCTGCACAGGACCCCCCAGCCGTGCCTCACGCGGTAGGTGCAGTATCAGATGCTGCATCGGCAGGAAGAAGCCGGGTGGAAAGATCATCTCCAACTTGCAGATCAGCAGAGGTGCAAGTTTCTCCAGGTCACGAATCACTTCCCGAGATAATTCCCTGGCACAAAGCTGGCGGAAGAAATAGCTCAACTCTGCCAGAACGCGCCACACTGGCTCGGGGAGGTATCCACGGGTCATCGCAGGAAGGAGTCGCTCAATCCATATGTGGAAGTCATGACTCTTCATCCCCAAGACTTCGCCAGTCTTAGGGTTCACTCCCCTGCTCAGATTCGCCGCATACCCATCAGGGAACAATAACGTCTTCATCCACTCAAACACTTCCTTCCTGTCGGCCCTTTTCAGGATGTAATCGGCCGAGCCCCTTCTCCAAGTCTTGCCGGGCGCAGGGGTCTTCATCACTAGCTTTGGTCTGTCGCAGATCGCCTCCACATCCAGTCTAGCCTTAACGTTGTCCTTTGACTTCTGTTTTATGTCCATGAGTGTTCCCCAAAGTGCCTCGGCGATATTTTTTTCTGTGTGCGTCACATCGATGTTGTGTGGAAGGAGGAGGTGCTTGAAGTAGGGGAGCCTAGTCAAGCCCGATATATGTGTCCACATGTGTTGCTGACCATATCCAATAAAGGCACCCTTGTCTTTGTCGATTTTGAGAGCCTCTAACTCGGCAAGGACCTGTTCACTGCTCATAATCTGAGGAATAGGGTCAGTGACTTCAAGACCTTTCGTGAAGTGTTGGGTGTCACGTCTCAATGCATGGTTCTCAGGCAGGAATTGACGATGTTTGTCAAACGAAGAGTACTTGCCACCCTTCTTCAGCCAGGTGAACATCACAGAATCCTTGCATACTGGGCAAGGGAACTTCCCGTGAACACACCACCCACAAAATATGCCATACGCCAGGAAGTCATGCATTGAATACTGATACCATACATGCATTGTGAAGTTCTTCTTTGTAGCTCGGTCGTACGTCCGTACCCCCTTTTCCCAAGCATGCTCCAATTCATCCCACAGTGGCTGCATGAACACACCCATATTGTTGCCCGGGTGTCCAGGTATTATCAGCGACAATAACACGTTCTTGGGTTCAAACATGACGCCGGGGGGAAGATTGAGGGGGATCACGAACACGGGCCAACAAGTGTACGGGGCCGCATGTGTTCCATACGGGTTGAACCCATCTGTTGCTATCGCTACGCGTACATTCCGAGCGTCCCTAGCTTTCTCAGGATACTGTTCGTCAAAGTACTGCCATGCCTCAGCATCCGCTGGGTGTACCATCTTGTCACTGTATCTTTTGCCATCCTTGTGCCATGTCATCTGCTTCGCCAACTCCTCTGTCATGAACATCCGTTGGAGCCTCGGTGTGAGTGGAAGGTACCGTACGACCATCTCGGGGATCTTAGACTGTTTCTTCTTGCCATCAATAACGTTCACCTCCACATACCTAGAGGCTTTGCACTTTGGACAGTGCGTTGCTGCCACCAGTTCAATGCCCCTAAATAGGACACACCCGTTACGGCAAGCATGGATCGACTCATATGGCATCTTAAGTGCACGGAGGAGCTTCACTGACTCGTACGTGCTCTTCGGCAGCGTGTGGTCATTCGGAAGCATTGTGCCGATCACTTTCAACATGAGATTGAAGCCGTCTCGGCTCAGGCTCAACTGCGACTTCAACCCTAGAAGACGTCCAATGGCATCCAGTTGGGATATTGTTGTCTTCTCATGAAGGGGCTTCTGTGCCGAAGACATCATTTCATAGAACGCCTTTGCGGTTTCCTCTGGATCCTCCTCCACCAATCCTTCATTGCCACGTGCCTCGTTATAGTCTACCACCATGTCGACCACCCCGGCATCTCCATCAAACTCCTCGAGGCATGCTCTCACCTCCTCCTCTCTAACATTCGCTTTCGCTTCACCATGGAAGATCCACCTCTCGTAGTTTTCCACAAATCCATGCTTCACAAGATCTTTGTATATCTCCCTCTCTACTTTTCTTTTTTGGTTCTTACAGTCTTTGCAGGGACACAGCGTCCGATCGGACCCATGAGCAGCCGGGCCAAATGCTTGCTGCAGGAATTGATTGGTCCCGTGAACCCATTCATCGCTCTTCCTCTTTTCTGTCCAACCTGTGTACATCCACTCACGGCCAGCCATCTTCTGTCATGCGCCAATGTATGTGAGTAATAAAACCAGCATTTGCATGTACAAGGCGTTCCTACCATCTAATAGGTGAAGGATAGGTCCTAATCCCACCCGACGATGCGTAGATGAGGTTAGCTTCCATGCTCCGCTCCCGTCCGAGACGGAATTTCGGCAGCACCTCCCCGCTGTTCTCCCGATAAACGTCCCGGTTTAGGGAGAGTGTGTATCCGGAGAACAACGGGGAGGTGCTGCTGAAACTCCGGCTCGGACGGGGGCGGAACATGTAAGCTAACCCATCTACGCATCCACGGGCTGTCCAAGAAACGTGGACAATCCGAAAGAGATACTGTCGCAGATATGCACTGATCAGCATACCAACGACCGTGTATCCCTTTCGGACGGGAGACGCCTAACTCGGTTACGCGACCTAAGACCGACAAGTATAAGGAAGAGGCGATTCGGTGATTATTTATACCTAGGGTGACGGCGCAGAGGCGAGTCGGTGGCCGAAGACGATCAGGCAGAACTGCAACGTCGACGAAGACGAACGGCGTCCTCTGAGTCACCTCCCATGGGCTAGTATCATATGTGACCACGTGTGGAGATCTCTGGGTTTTGGACATCCGACACCGCAACTTGCTCCAAAATTTTTCAAATTTTTATCTTAGGCTTCACATGCGATAACATGACACCTCGACAAATTTCGTGATTTTCCGAATTCGTTTAGATTTTTTACAATTAAAAAGCACCTCTGCCGCGCGTGGAAAGTCCTGTTCCGTGGACAAGGAGTTACAACTTTTGGTTGAGATTCTGCAATCGGCCTCAAAATTCACTCTCCAACATGAATATCATTTTTCGGATGCCTAAGTTTCATTATTTCATGCAGTTGCAGTTCAAACTTGAATATGCGGGGAAAATGAAAGGAAAAGAAAGAAATCAATGAAATATAGCAAATTTTTTTTAAATGGCCTCAAATTGGAACATGTACTTGCAAACAATATATTTGGGCCTTAAAAAAATTTTGAACCGAATATTCAAAAAAAAATTATCTTTGCCGACTGCCTACTTAAGCAGTCGGCGAAGAGTTCCTTTGCCGACTGCCATATGAGGCAGTCGGCAAAGATCCGTGCCCTAGGAATTTTGCAACCGAAAAAATTTAAAAAAAATTCTTTGCCGACGGCCTAACGGCATGGCAGTTGGCAAAGATGACGGCGGCGGATGCCGTCCCTGGCCCAGGGGAATTTGCCGACTGCCTTGGCTCCAAGGCAGTCGGCAAAGCACCTCTTTACCGACTGCTCGATGAAGGCAGTCGGCAAAGATATTCCTTTGCCGACTGTATTTCTCCGCCAGCTGCCGTCCTAAGGGCAGTCGGCAAAGATGGTCTTTGCCGATTGCCTTTTACTTGGCAGTCGGCAAAGATACAGGCAGTCGGCAAAAACCCATTTTCCCGTAGTGTTCACCAACTTGCCGTTGTCCCCGCCAAGGAGCCACTGGCCAGGACAGTTTGAGCGCACAGCGCGCAACTCATCAAGGAAGAGAACTTTGTCTGCGTCACTTTGTGGACCGTAGACAGTGGTTAGCCAGAAGGCTCCCGACGGCGCCGAGCAAGAGAACACCGACGCGGTGATGCTGAAAGAATCGACTCGCTGTCTGGAGAGGCACCACACGTCCGAGCGCCAAGCGACCAGGATGCCGCCAGCCGCGGCCACAGACGGCAAGTAAAAGCACTCAAACCCGGCTCCTAGCATATCATGGATGAACATAGAAGGGATACAAGTCAGCTTAGTCTCTTGCAAACATATAGCAAGGACACATTCTCAAGCGACACGACTTGGCGAACAACATCAAGACGCGCACGGGTACCGAGGCCACGCACGTTCCAAATCAAAATATCTTCAGCAAACATTTAGATGCTCGTAGAAGCGACGTAGTGGTGGGTAGGGTCTCAGGCAGACACCTCCAGCAACAACGGTCCAGTGAGGCCACCGGGAACGAGGGCTTCAATGGCGTCTCTCTTGGAGGCCGAGAGCGGGGACTGGAACACAGATTTGTAGAGCTGGAAAGGATCATCGTCAGATTCCTGATCCTGCACGGGCAGACCAAGCTTCTTCTTGAGGACCCTCTGAGCTCGGAGCTCCGGCTTGGCGGTCCTCCTACAACTTTTCCTGGCCAAATGCTTGCTGCGGCGCAGATCGGCAGAGGACTACCGCTTCCTTGTGGTCCTGGGCCTTGGTTTCGACAGCACCGGCGTGGCCAGCGGGGGGCCTTGACGCGTTCGACGAAGGAAGCCACCCTGGTAGAAGGGGTTGCCGTAGCATCCGAGCCCAAATCTTCCTCAGCAACCGCAACCTGCTCGGCCCGTTCAGAGTGACTCCCATGTGGCCCGGTGCCAGGAGCAGGTGACAGCGACCCAGAGCTCAATTCTTCGTGGCCTAGGAAGGAGGCGGAGGCCCGTTCAGGGGCCTCAACGCACCGGCCCAGCGACTCCAGCATCAGGTCATCAGACAGATGATAGGGGTCCCTACAAAGTGCCTCTCCCAGGAAGCCCAACCCAGCGCCCCCGGTGCAACAGGCGATGGAAGCGATGTCGTCATGGACGGGCGCCGAAAGCTGCTCCCCAGCTGGTGGCAGCTTTGGGATGGCAGGCGTTCCCTCGAGGAGATCGCACTCCAGTCCCATAGGGTCATAGGCTGCGTCCATAGAACGTAGAGCCGTGCTGGCAGGCGCCCCAAAGTCAGCGATGCGGTCGACTACCGGGGCAACGCGTGCCGCCACAGAGGTCAGACCAGGTTTCTGAAAGAGATAAATTCACTAGGGGTCCTTTGAGTTATCACTCTGTGTCAATAGGTCTCCAAAGTTAAAAACTGTACATTTAGCTTTCCAAAGTTGTCACTCTATGTCAAATAGGTCTCCAGAGTTGTCACTATGTCAAATAGGTCCGCAGAGTTGAAAACTGCATATTTAGCTCTCCGAAGTTGTCACTCTATGTCAAATAGATCCCCAAAGTTGCTAGAAAAGGTCAGGGAAGCTGTTTATGATCCATGCACGTGTGTCCTTTTTAAGAGAAAGTGCCTAATCGTTGTTGCACGATTCTTCTTTATCCGTTCATTAGGTTTATATAAGCTGACCATGCAGTGGTCTTTCTTTTCTAATTGTAGCTATCAGACAACCTGGTATTGATAGTATTGTCCAGCAAACCTAGTAATAATAGCGAAAGTAGGCCCACAGAGATACCCTCAGCATCCAATACATATCGACCATTATTATTTTGCTAGCCAAATAGAAAGTAGAGGAGTGACCGAGTAAGTACTCTCTCTGTATCCGAAAAGGATGTTGTTTTGGATAAGGTTTTGGTCAAGCATTAGAGATATAATTCATAAATAACTTTTAAATTATTGAGTTTAGAAATATAAAAATATAAAATAGATTTATCTTTAAATATATTTTAATAAAAGTATGTATATATCACTTTTTAATAAATATTTTTATAGAAATATGAAGTCAAAGTTATGCTTTGAAGACCATATCGTTGTCCTAAACGACATGTGAGGTTTACAGAAAAAAAAACGTAAAACTAAAAAATGCTTGGTGCACCAAACAGAGTCGATGAACATTTAATTTATCTGTGTTGCCATCTATTCCGGTAAACTAAACTAGTACTACCTACTAGTATTTGCTACTCTGCTCTCGGCAGAGCTTATTTTTTTACTTGGGGGTTGATGCTTGTGTTTTAAGCTTTGTAAAAAAGGCAACTTTGATGACTTATTTGATACGGAGTGACAACTTTAGAGAGCTAAATGTGCAGTTTTCAAGTTTAGAAACCTATTTGACACAAAGTGATAACTTTGGGAAGCTAAATGTGCAGTTTTTAGCGCTGAGGACCTATTTAACACAGAGTGACAACTTTAGGACCACGGTGAATTTATCTTTAAATAAACTTTCTCAAAATCTTTTGCCTCCTCGATAGGACACGCGGCGACCAGGAAGGGGGCCTTGCACCGTGGAGGGGAGCCTGCCACCCCTCCCGACAGGATTTGATGCATCCGAAATGACTTAACCCAGACCAAGACCAGGCCGGCTTTGCCACCCAGCGACGAATGACCTTCGTGCAATAGGATGTACGGGTCATGTTCCCGGCCTGCAACTCTCGACGTCCGGGCCACGAGGCAGGCACCACTGGCCGACGGACGGAGCGTCGTTACCGCATGCCCCTCCAGCACCCGAGCTCGAGGACGAAAAGAAGGGCTAGAGGTGCGCTGCGAGGACGGTCCTCCTCGGGGGCCCGCGGAGCGGAAGGTTCGGGGCCTAGAAGACGAGCTTGCCGGCTGATGAGCGCCAGGCCAGTAGCCATTGTAGTTGCTGTCTCCATTATCGTCGTCGTCGTCATGCATGTCTGCCGAAGAACCCCTCATCGTCCGGCGAGGATGGCGGGGTAGCCCAATCCTGGTATTCGACCAGGCGCAGGGAAACATGGTAGCGCAACGTCGGGAGCTCCTTGTGGATGATCTCGTGCTCGCGGAGGAAGAGACACCATACCCATGAGAATCGTGCGGGCGCCGGGGTTCAGGGATGACAAGGGTCTTCCGTGACGGAACCAAGCTTGGGTGCGCGCACCAGGCGGCGTCATCGGCGTCCACACCCTCAGCATCGGACGTAGCGACCTCAACCTGGGCACACGAGTTCAGTACATCAACGCTCTGTTAGGCACTAGTGTCGATGTTCCGTAGGGCCCATAACTGGTGATCTCCGTGGCCACTAGTGTCGGGCGCGACGCGAAGCTGAGGTCGTTGGCCTGGAGAACCTGCTGAGCTGCCGCCGGTGAGGAGATGACGACGGTGTCGATCTGCCCCAGCCGCAGGTACATCACCGGACCGTGCTTATTGGCGAGGTCCCGGAGGGCGGCCTGTGGCTGCGAGGTGAGCATGTGGTGGATGCTGCCGACGAAAGGGATGGCGAAATGGACCCGGAGGCCGCCTTTTTGTATTGGCTCTGGAACTGCGCTGTGCCTCAAGGATGATACATGAACGATCAGCAGCACTGAAGAGAGAATCACGAACATAAGGGCGATTCCACTTATCTCCATGGATGCTGAATATAGGGAGGTCACAAAATTGCGGTATTCAGATTTTTTGGAGAACTTTGTGAAACGTGTAAGTTGCGCTATACTCCTACGTACAAAATAGCTTAATTATCTCCACTTCTGCATACTAGCCAGTAGAGGGGTTATATTTATTGGAGGGTGTTGGATAGATATTTGTCGATAGATTTCAGTACATCAACGCTCTGTTAGGCAGAATTTATTATGGCTGCAACTTATTTATAGGGCTAATTTGTTATTAGAAAAAAACAACGCTCCATGACAAATAAGTAGGACTCATTCTGACAGACACTATAAAGCAACATTTAGACTATAATTTCCAAAGCACAATCAAATGGATGTCGACTCATTCTGACACACCATTGATTGTAAAAAATAGCCCATCCACCAGTGCTCCCGTAATGATTTGAAGTATAACAAGTATTTGATGTTATTGTGTTCAACACAATGTATAATATAGTTATTAGTTTTAAAAACTTGCATATGTTTTCCTTTATTCGTTTTCTAACACAATAGCCATAAAGTTCTATCCGTTCACATGACTCCACGTTGTATATTATGGCTCTTGGTATGCCCCATATCTTGCGGTGCCAGAAATCTGGCTACAATTTTATATTTTATTTATTTTAATCTTATTAGTTTGCTACAGATTTTTATCCTCATGTTAAGTGAAACTTCTGAGCTTATTACATATTTTTATTAACACTATTTTTTTCTACTTAAAAGATATGCATTTCAGGTTGTACATGGCACAATCTTAATACTTCGATGGCATAGCGATCATTCAAAATATGCACGTCACATGAGATGGATAGTAAAGCTTAAAGTCAAATCACTGACGAAGTAGCGTTGAGTGTTGGAGGTGATCTAGGCTAATCCCCTAATTAGTGGGTAATCCCAAGATTAATGGCAAATCAATCATGATTGTCCACCTGCCATATTTTCTCCAACAAATCAGCACCTGCCACGATCGGAGGCATTACTTCCATTTATAGGAATCGGCACCCTAACCCACAGCACTTATAAATAAGAGGGTGGTGCCCCTGGCACTCATCATCTCATTCCTCTCAATTACAAACCAATTACAAACCGATCACTTAGGCGCTGGAGGGTTTAGGAAGGTCGTCTTCCACGTCCACTAACCGTTGCTGTAGATCTACACCAAGTTCTCCGTCAAACGAGAGTTCTTACTCTCAATTGGTGAAGATCATCATATCTACTATACCTACGACCTCCACCGCAGCATAGATGGCATCTATTGACTCTGGTTAGTCACTAAGATCTATTCCGCATAACACTAGTAGAAAAATGGTTTCCACTAACGCTAGTAAATTATTTTTACAGGCGGTTTCTGTTATCGTGCGCATGTGAAAAGAAACACGTGGGGCCAGAATTAGAACCGCCTGTGTAAATGACTTTACACAGCCGTTTTGGTTAAGAAAACCGCTTGTGTAAATGCACCATCGCTAGTGTAAATATGGTTTACACAGGCGTAGAAATGTGGCATTTCTACAGGCGGTTCGCTTAAGAAACCGCCTGTAAAAATCGATTTCTACAGGCAGTTTCTTAAGCGAACCGCCTGTAGAATCGGTGCCAATTTAAAAAATTCGATTTTTCAAGTGACTTCAAATGAAAAAACTGTCTACATGAAAGTTGTAGATCTCGAAAAGTTATGAAACTTTATAGTTGAAATTTTTTTCATTTGAAATCATCTTGTTGATGTAAATTACAATCAAAGTTTAAAATTTGAAATTTAACTTTTTGATAAAAGCATCGGATGGAGAAACACTCTACATGAAAGTTGTAGATCTCGAAAAGTTACTCAACTTTGTAGTTGACAACTTTTTATTTGAATTCGTTTAGTGCCTCAAACAATCAATTTACTCTTGGTTTGTTATAATATGTGGGGAGCCGAAGTGGGATATAGTCACAAATGAGAGTGTGATGTAGTGGTAAGGAAGGGTACGCGCGAGAGAGAGGTCGCGGGTTTGAATCCCACCGACCGCGTAGCGCGCGAATTTTACGCGAAAAATGCCGTGACTTGTTTTCACAGGAGGGCGCTGGCCGGTGGGTCTATTCCCAGATTTAATTTGTTTGTTTTGCTATTTTGAAAACGTGATTTTCGGAAAATGATTTATACAGGCGGTTCTCTTAAGTAACCGCCTGTGAAAACACACTTTTCACAGGCGGTTCTCTTTACTGAACCGCCTGTGAAAACATGTTTCCACGGGCGGTTTTGTTGCAACCGCCTGTGGAGAGGATTTGTTTTCACAGGCCTTTAGCACCGGCGGCGCTGAAAAACGCCAGTGTAGGGGGGTCTGGAATGGCCTGTACAAACTTTTATTTTACTAGTGTAAGTTTTAGCTAGTGATCATGTTTAGGCTAAGATTAAGATCCTGTTTAGTCTTAGATTAATTTCAACATTGAGCACTCAGGAGGATATTAATATTCAAAGTTATCTTGTCAACAAATTGTATGTGTATTAATATTTCTTTATTGCAAAACAAAGAGTTCCTACAGTTATATTATCAAAGATAGATGCGTTAGTAAAATGCACTACAATATAAATTTTAACAGTGGCGGTCAAAATGGATTAACCGAGTCGGGCAGGCAATTCACCTCGGAGCAAAGGTCACGATTAATCACGGCCTTAACCAAGGTGGTTGCAGTGCCTGCCTTGGTAAATCATTAAAAAATAAAAAAATGAAAAGCCCAGACGAGCCCATTTCAGAGCGCCGCCGGGCCCGCGCTCGCCACCGGCCCCGGATCAACCGCCCCGAGCGCCGCCGGCCTCGCATCCACCGGATCTGCTGTCCCCGCATGCCACCGTGTTCTCGCCGCTAGAAGGAGCACCGATGAGATGAGAGGGAGGAGCGCCGCTGGCCCCGGATCCACGGTACACCGTAGGATTTGCGGGCCTGCGCTTGAGCCGAGTGGAGCGCCGATGAGGCAAGAGGGAGGAGGACCACCGCTAGACCCAGATGAGCCTAATCCATCGTCCGCCGCGGGATCTGCGGGCCCCTGCTCACCGCCGGGAGGAGTGCCGACACGAGGAGAGGGAGGAGCGCCGCTACTGGGAGAACGCCGACAACCCCGGATCCGCCGTCCCCATCGGGAGGAGTGCCGCCTGCACCATGCCGCTGGGCCCGGCTCGCCGCGGTGCCACGCCGCCACCCGGTGCATGTGCGCGCTCGCCGCCCTGACCTCCATGCGCACAAGCCTAGAGAGAGACAGTGGGAGTGGAGAGAGGGATGGGGCTAGAGGGGGAGGGAATGCGGCAGCTGTGTTGAGAGAGGAGAGGAAGAAGTGTGGAGTGGCTAGGGTTTCATGTTTGTCTTATATATTGGCGACGGTGGTGAGCTACCGTGGGCTGGGCTTTATTTACTGAGGCGATTGAATTAGAGAGCCTGTCTCGGTAAATTGATTTTGCGAGGCGGTTATCCTTCCTGTCTGCCTCAGAAAGAATATGCAAACGCCTCACAAAATATTTTATGTAGTAGTGATATATACATTTATCAAAACTAATAATATATATAAATTACATATCATGATTATTACTATTATAATGTATGATTTCTTTATAGTAGTTAATTTTTAATATTAACATATTGTAGAAACACATATGCTTAATTTTTTATCATTATAAAAGATTGTAATAGAATATATGTTGGACGCTGTGCTTCCTTTGTTTTCTCTAGGTAAGACATGAAATTTCAGACCACCCACTACAGGAACACACGCGCTTTGTCGAGTACCTGGCAGTTTGCCGAGTGCCAAATATCACGCACTCGGCAAACTGTGGCACTCGGCAAAGGCTTCTTTGCCAAGTGCTTGGCACTTGGCAAAACACAGCACTCGGCAAAGAACCGCACTCGGCAAAAAATTGGTCGGGCCCGACGCGTCGGACGCCGTCATCTTTGTCGAGTGCCAGACATTTGGCACTCGGCAAACTGGTAACTTTGCCGAGTGCCAACCCTAAGCACTTGGCAAACTCATTTTTTTTGTGGTTTTTTTCACCAAAAGTTTTTTGGAGGTTTAATATAGTAACAAAAACAACATGTTGATGTTTGGGAGCTTTAGATTGCATTTTGACATATTTATTTAGTTTATTTTGTTTTCTTGAATTTTTTCGAGAAATGTAAGTTTGAACTGCAGGTACATGAAATAATAAAATGTAGCCGTTCAAAAAATGGTATTCATGTTGGGAGGTGTATTTTGAGGCCGTATCCAGGAACTCACCTAAAATTTTGAACGCCTTATTCGCGAAACATGCACTACTAAGTTTTACCCCTAATGCCACGCTTTTCGTTCGCCACGGCAAGATTTGATTGCAAGTGGGGGTGTTTTCGCAACCATGTGGTCCGTTGGTGGCAAGAGATGGGTTTTGTTGCCATGGAAATTGTTTCGTGGCTTTAGTAGTGTGACTGTTGCGAAAAGTATGTTTTTTTCAACCAATTATAGGATGGTTGCAATAGTTTATCACTGTTGCCACGACACTCGCAACGGCTCATAAAGCGTGGCAAATGATACTATTCCCATGACACAAAAACTGTGGCAATAACCTCTAACTCTTGCAACGCCAAATGCAGCCACGGCCAGGCAGACGTGGCAATAACATCATTAGGCAACCCAATTGTAACGTCGCACAATGTCTTTGTTGCCACGTGATCGATCGTTGCATGTACCACCACTTGCAACATAGGCTGGCATGGCAATTTATTATATTGCCACGACAATCATGGTTGCATCATTGTGGTATTGCCATGCTTGGCAACAAAATACTATGGTTGCCAGAACCGTACTACTTGCAACGACAAACCAGCAATGGTTGTAATACCTTATTGCCATGCCATTTATTGCAACTATTGGCAACGAACGCGATTTGGTTGCCGCATCCTCCTTTGGCAACCAAATGTGGCTTATTGCAACGTTTTCTCGTCGTTGAAAAAGGGGTAAAACTTGGCGACCCGCTTATGGTCGGAGTGTATTTAAATTATATAAAATTCAAATGAAGTCCAAAAATCACGAAACTTGTTGTGGTGTCGTGCTCTCGCATGTAGACGCTATGATAAAAAATTGAGAAGGTTTGAAGCTAGTTGCGACTTTGGATGCCTAAAACCCAGACATCTCCCCGAGCATGTGTGGCGCGTGCCGGCAGAGTTGAGCTTTTTTCGCTAGCTTTGTGCCAAGGAGTTATTTTGGGACGTCATTGATGACTTGGAGAGAGTGGCACCTATGTTGATCTGCAAGTTGGAGAAGATCTTGCCACCCGGATTCTTCTTGGCGATGCATCATCTGATTTTGCATTTACCGTACGAGGCATGAATGGGGGGTCCCATGCAGTTCCGTTGGTGCTATACAATCGAGAGATGTCTAAAGATTCTTCGAAAAAATTGTAGAAACAAAGCCAAAATTGAGGTTAGCATGGCAGAGGCATTCATTCTTGAGGAGGTGTCAAACATCACAACATCATACTATAATGATAGCATTCCATGCGTGCACAATCCCCCCTCATTACAATGCCGAAAAGAGTTCATCGAACCTCAGCCTTTTCAAAGGGCAACTCGAAAAGGCAAGCGCATCATGCATCAAGACCTTAAGGCATGATGAGTGGCGCATTATCATGTTTTATGTATTGTTGAACCTTGATGAAGTGAAGCGTTATGTGCAGTAAGTTCTCAATGAGCTTGTTACATAGTGCACCAAAACCTTATGCTTTATCCTCCATGTATCCACCCCCCTTGCCTCTTGTTTTTTCAGGGAATTTCTGAATATATACTGGACAGGGAATAGGGCTCCTTCCCCTCAAGAGGAAGATAGTCTTCTCAAAGATGGTGTGCCCGATTTTATTTCCTGATTCGACACGAAGGTAATTCTTTGCCTTTCCCACTTCGATCATAAGAGCGAGTAATGTAACGATCTATCTGGACTCACCTTGCAGGCCCGCAAAGATAGGGCAATGGATGCTGAGTTGAAAGGGCTAGGCAAAGGCTTCGCCTACAAGGTCAGTACATTCACCAACTATACTGTGAATGGTTATCGTTTTCACACAAGCGACTACGAGCGAAGTCGCCCCAATCGAAAAACCACAAATACCGGAGTTCATATGCCTGGCACCGATGGGCACGACTACTACAGCATAGTAGAAGAAATATATATACCAGCTCAATTTTGAATGTTGCAAAGCTCGTAGTCCAGTCGTATTCAAATACCATTGGTTCGATCCTAATGTCACGAGAACAACCCCTGAGATTGGACAAGTTGAATTTCGACAGGATTCTGTATATCAAGGAGAGGATGTCTATATTGTTGGTCAACAACCCACGCAAATTTATTATCTCCCATGGGCCTGCCAAAAAGACCCTAATCTTATGAGTTGGTACCTTGTGCAGATGGTATCGCCCCGCGGTAGACTACATGTTCCAAATGATGAGGATTACAATTCTGACCTCCACACACAGAAGTTCTATCAACTAGAGGGGTTAGAAGGAAGGTTTGACATAAACATGTTTACGCTGATGGGCATGAAAGTAGACAATGACATTGATCAAGGGGATGGAGATGAGAACGAGGGAGATGAGGTGCACGATGAGAAGGACTTACAAATGCTTGAGCAATTACAGTTAGATGATGACAATGATAACAATGATGGAGACGAGGATGAGGGAGAAGAGATGCAAGTTGACAATATTGATAGTGATGACGACACCTATGATCCAGCCGCTGCCGATCGTGAAGAACATTTCTAATTCATGTAATACTATAGTATTATTATTATAATTATTACTATTACTATGTTTAGTTCATTTTGCATTTCTTTATAAGTACTTTGTAATTTAACTGTACTAATTGGTTTACTCTTTGAAATTGCAGGCACTCGACAAAATGCCGGGCGGAAGGCAGGGCCGTTGTGCGGTCAACTCCTTCTATATGAGGGACCGCTTAGCACCCCACGCTAAGGAGGAGCCTTTTGCCGGAGCCGACGCTGAGGAGGCCGAGGACCGGCCGCATCCGCGGCCGTCCGAGGACGCGTGTGGAGCCGACTCCCAACCCGTCGGTGGACGAGGACGACCAGCCGTTGGACCTCCAGGCAGGAGGGGTGACACCTCCTCTAACTCGTCAGACCACGAGGAAGGGGCGACCGCAACAGTAGTGGGTTCCACTTTCACTACTGCTTCTGACTCTACCTCATCGGGAGTCTACTTGCGCGGACCCTCGAAGCTCCCGGCACGGCCGATCCCACTTCACCGGTGCCCGGTGATTCGACCCCAGGGCGACGAGTACGTATCATTTCATAATTATTTCATATGACATGCAGACTCTTAATGACTAATAATTATTCTTAATGACTCTTGCAGCAACTAAAAAGTTGCGTCCGGAAAGGACCGACACATCAATGGCACGCTGGCCCTTCTGATTCGGTAGCACTACCCTGTGATGGTCACCTACGCTGGGGTGCCTTCACCGCCCTGGACGTGGGACCACTTCCACGCCGTTGAGGACAGCGAGCACGACACCGTTGCGGCGCGGATCAAGGCCGAGTTCTGAGTGAGTCTACATCACACTAAATTGGTCAATACTATGTATTCATTGGTCGCTCTAAAAATAATTAAACAATACATGATGTATGCATGCAGGACTTCCACAGGTGCGACACTGGGTTTGAGGCCCAGGCAGCGCGCATGCAGGATAAGGTCTGCAGGTCCCGACTCTCGGACCAGTACTATGAGCCACGGCTTCAGTGCAACATCAACTACAACGCCGACGTCCTTGGACAGGTAGTGAGGAAGCGCGATGCCAGGAGCATGACGCTCATGAGGGAGCAGTACCTCTTGGTAAGTAGTACTTTCGTGAATAATAGGTTGGCTTCATTTCATCTTCTGACATATCAATAACTTGATGGCATGTAGCAATGTCCTGTTTGGTGCGCCAGGCACCGCCTCTGCTGGGAGGCCATTGTGGACAGGTGGCTCTCTTCCGAGTGGGCGGAGAAGCACAAGATCCGTAGGGAGTGCCGCCCACCGATGGGTTGGGCGCCACACCACCAAGGCAATCAGAGCCTCAGTGCGTACGCCAAGACATGGGTAAAATTCTTTGTGCTATCATCTTTATTTATCTGTTCTAACACTCAATTCTCACTACTTGTAATCGTCTTTGTGTTTTCTTCGCAGTCCCAAGCGCACCAAGACTAGGAATGCAATGAGTTCATGGCATACGCCCTGGCATACAAGGGCAAGGCGACAGCCCCGGACGTCAACCCGGCGAACGGGCCCGAGGCGTATACCAACCCGAGCGTCCACAACAAGTTTAGCGACTACACCTCGGTGGCTCGCCAGCGCCTTGGTGAGGACTTTGATCTGGCCACCCAACCCCTGGACACGGACCTCGTGATGAGGTTGGGAGGAGGAAAGCAGCACAACCGGTACCGAATGGCGGACAGCACAGTCGATTCCTCCTCTGTTGCCAGCCTCGCTGATATTCGAGTAAGGAGCACGGACTCCTCCCTCCCCATACGCCCTCGGCAGCCGAGCTCACAGCATTAGATGGCAGAGCTCCAGGTTACTACTCACAAACTCATCGTTCATTGCTTTTACACACATGTACCTTACCTTTGCATTGTTTAATCTTTACAGTTGGAATGTTGCAGGAGAACATGCGGAGGTTGCAGGCCCAGCAGGCGACACAGGCGGAGGCCCAACGGCTAGCGATGGAAGACTAGGCGAAGGCCCATCAGCTAGAGATGACAGCTGTATAAGCACATAGGGTGGCCGAGGAGCAGAGGATGCGGGACATGTTCAGCTTCATGGCGAGGCTGCAGGCCTTGCCAGCTGTGGTCATGCCTCCGTCGTTGCTCGCTCCAGTTGTGCCTCCTGCTCCTGTTGTAGGGACTCCGGGTAGTATGTGAACCTGTTGATTCCTTTAACTTTTGCGCCCCTCCTGCACATACTCATGATTTCGCTTCTCCTTTGTGCAGCCACAGTCGGCGGGTTTCGAACCCGACTCCACATGGTGGCCCTTCTCCAGCGTCCGGGTGGCCAACTAGCCCTCCTGCAAAGTCCGGGCACTCACCTCAACAGCCCGAGTGGTCAGGATGTCAGTAGGTACTTTCGTGGTCTCTCTTCTTGTTCTTCGAACTTGCATTAGATTTAGACTTGTGTTCGACTTGCACTAGAGCTATATTTATATGTATGTGATGGATTATGAACATTATGTGATGGATATGGACGATATATGTGTATGCGATGCAAGATGGATGATATATGTGCATTTGATGGATTGTGAATAATGGATGTGATATATTCTGTGCTATGTGATGATGTATATGATATATATGATCTGTGTTTGTTTGTTTTGATGGAAAGCAAAAAACAAAAAATATATATTTTTGACCCCTTTGCTGAGTATGGCACTCGGCAAAGAGGCCTTTGCCGAGTGTAATTGCACTGGCACTCGGCAAATCTGGGCAGCAAAAAACCTGGTTTTCTATATTTGCCGAGCGCCAGGGCAATGGCACTCGGCAAAGAATTTTTAAAAAAAATAAAAAAAATTTCTTTGCCGAGTGCCACGGCCGCAGCACTCGGCAAAGAGTTTTTTTTAAAAAAACAAATGAACCATTTTCTTTGCCGAGTGCAATGGCTATGCGCTCGGCAAAGAATTTTTTCAAAAAAAATAAAAAAATTTTTGCCGAGTGTCGCCTCGGTCGGCACTCGGCAAAGAAACCGTCAAAGTTGACGGTTGGATCTTCTTTACCGACTACTGACTTGGCACTCGGCAAAGAAACCTTTGGCGACAGGTATTTTGCCAAGTGCCTTTTGCCGAATGCGGCACTCGGTAAAGCCTTTGCCGGGTGCAATAAGGTATTTGCCGAGTGCCCCAAGCACTCGATAAAGAAACTGTATTCTGTAGTGACCTCTTTTGGTCCAGCTTTATGGATTAAATTAATATTTAGTTGCAAAGTTGGAGAAATCCTCGAAATAATTAATCTTGTTCGTGTTCTAAAAATTTGTGAGCTCGTACACTCTTTATTGTCACTTTGGGTTAGCTTAGTGGCCGCAATGAATTTTGTCATTGTGGACAAAGATAGGAATTCGATACCTTAGTCTCAGACTCTCAGGTGGATGATACCGGACGATACGACAAAACTCATGGAGGTGGTGAAGACCAACTACCATTTAATTATACGAAACCAGTCAGAGATTCTCTAAAAGATAGTACGACAAAACTCATGGAGGTGGTGAAGGACCAACCACCATTTAATAATTAGTTTATCATAGCCTGAAGAGAGGAGTGTGTTTCACCAATAAAATGATGACACTTTTTTTACCAAGTTTGCCAAATGATAATTATTGATGACAACATAAAGTACATACTTCGTGTTAATTTATACTAAATTAGTTGAATATTGTAGCAACGAGAAGCACTTTAGAAAAATGAAGTGCTGAGCCAGGTAGGTGTGACCTCGATCTTTGGAGTTTAGTACTCTATCATTGGATGCATAGGTCCACGTATAGACTTTTAAAGACTATTTAAATCCTAGGTGATCGACTAAGCCATCAGATGCGATGGTTTGCTAGGATATCACTACGTACCAATAATTCCGATCCGGCTGGTTGTTTGGGCATCTGATGGAGTGGGTTACATGTATATGGTGCCACCACGTGGTAGGTTACTTGGTACCATGTTAGACAAGGATAGCGCGCGATGGTCATGATATCAAGGGTGAAGGTATCATGGTGCCACGACGCACAATTTTTTTTCTGGCCTTGGTAGGTCTCAGATTCAATCTGTAAGAGTAGGTTAAGGGTGAACCATGGCAGCAGAATCCTAGCGTTTGAGGGTAGGAAAGCATGATGTTGTGGTGGAGGATTTGGTCTAGAAACTCTGTATCTGTCCGGGGGAATGAGAGGGGGGGTTGCTGAAGGGAGATTGCCGACGATCAAGTGGATGGTTACGGCGAAACTCCTGACACTGAATTATCTTTGCGGATCTTTGTTGATGAACACCATGCGCTCGGCATGGAATCTGACATGAGACTTCATGTTGCGGTCCGTCGGAAAGAAACTTGTGTGTGATACAAGTGTTCTCTACCTAGGTGATTAGAAGAGGATCTTTTTTACCAAAGTCTGCGGGGAGACCCTATCGTATTTTTTTCTTTTTTATTTTATTCTAGGCCTATTTATTGAACATTTCAACGTTCCAATGTCCATCATCTTGTTCCTCTACAGGTTCGACATCTTCTATCTACAAAAAAAACAAATTTTCGTTTTATGTTATGCATATTCTTCATTGTGTTATTTTTTTACTATGTAATCATCCTTTTCTCCTACCTCGTCGAAGTTTCTTTGTTCATTTGTATCAAAATTCATGCATCCTACGATGTCAAAGTTGAGTTGTAGTATGCAAAATCATTGCACCTTTCACTTGTCCTGCTTGTTGTTCTTAGCATATTTTCCTACATTATTACATAGTTTATTGCATTTTCATAATATTGCATGAAGAAATATGTAGCTAAACAATCTCTTGATTTCTGGCAAAATTTGCTGCAGGACATTGAAAGTGACCACTCTTTGCTAGCGGACATGTAAAATGGAGTTACTTTTTCGGATTAATGAGTTTTTTTATTAATGAGTTTTTTCTTATTAATGAGTCCAATTGTTTTTTCTCATTAATGAGTTTTTTCTGATTGACATTTGGATTAGACTTTGTTTTCATTTACTTCTATTTCAATATGATCTTTTTTGTATTTGCACCTCTCTCCGTTTATGTGTATATCTGTTTGCAGCTGACCTGGTAATTGTTGTTGTCATGTATTTGTCTGTGTATCTATATGTGTGTTTGTGAGAGGTATTGTATTTGCTTTTGTGCTAATGCTGAAATGGTTCAGTGTGCGTATCTCTCCCTCCCTCCCTCCCTCTCTCTCTCTCTCTCTCTCTCTCTCCCCGCTTCTTTTTTATTTGGTGAATTTATTTGAATATGTTGTGTTTCCTTTGATTTTTTTTATTACTTGTGGCAGTTTGTGTGGGCCTCTCTATGTGTATGTGTATGTATGTTTATCTCTCTCTTTCAATGTCTAGTGTGAGTGTGCTCGGTCTGTCTGTCCATCCCACCTTTTTTCTCTGTGTGTGTTTCTCACAGTTTTGTGTACTGGGCCTTTCTGTCTTTGGTGGCTTTCATTCTTGTTAAGCTTTGTTGTTAGCTGCTTTTTTTGCTACCTTCTGGTGTGCTTACGATATCTGTACCTTCTATTGTGATTGCTTATTCACATGTATATGCAGTATAGTAGTTGCAGACTCTGTTCTGAGATATTTCAGTTCATTTAGTACGTGTAACCTTTTGCAGCAGTGCTTTAGAATAGAATGTCTTTGACCAACAATATTTTAGAAGATTTTTGGTTATACCTGTGTTCATCCGGTTGTTAAGATAGAGCACTGTTTTGTGATCTGGCTGGCATGCACTACAAGAAACTGGAATTGCCTTGGTGGTCAAGAATTTTCTTGAAGGCCAAAATCAAACCGCCAAGAAAATGACAGTTTCTTTGCCTGTGCTATCGAACACTCAAGGAAACATATATTCTTGGAGGTGGAAGTAAACCGCTAAGGATATAGGTGTTTTCTTGGCGGTTTCTAGTAACCTACAAGGAAATGACATTTCCTTGAACATTATTTTAAACCGTCAAGGTAATTGACATTTTCTTGGGTGTAAGTGAAAACCGCCAAGGTAATTATCAGAGTTTTGAATTTCAAATTTTTTGAATCTTTCAAATGACCTTAGATTGAGGTACAATCTAAACCAAAGTTGTAGTACTCGACGATATATAGAACTTTTTAGTTGAAACTTTTTTCATTTGAAATTGTCTAGACTCTCTAATATCCATTATAAGAACCACTAAACTAAGAATAAAAAGAAACAAACATTCACTTGAACACAAAAGACTTTCTGGTGTAGTAGTAGGTGAGTTTCACACAAAAGCTCATGTCTCGAGTTCGATTCCCAGCTACAACAATCGTGAGATTATTTCGCTTTTTTTATACATTTCCTTGACGGTCTACACTATTTTCCTTGACGGTTATCGACTTTCAAGGAAATTATTTTTCTTGGCGGTTGTAACATTTTCTTGGCCCTTTGGCAAACTTAGTCTGGTCGTAGTTTCCTTGGTGGTCAACCTCCGAGGAAATCATCCTTGAGTGTCAAAACCGCCAAGAAAACTAATTTCCCTTATCTTTTATCTTTGAGTGTGTTTGCTTGACGGTTTATAGCCAAGGACAATTTACTTGGCGGTTTAACCCTTTTTCTTGGCGGTTTTTGGCACTCAAGGCAATTCAGGATTGTGGTAGTAATGTTATGATGTTCATGGAAATTCATAGCAGATAGATATGTTGTCACTTTGCTTTGAGATGAATTGTGCAGTTCAATTTGTGAATTTTTTTCCTTAACGATTGTGTAGTGGGTTTGGATAAACCCATTATTAGGTGTCGGATTTGACAGATTTTGTTTGTGTTATGCCTGTCAGTTTTTGCCTGTTAAGCTGTCTTCATTTGATAGGTCAAAAAAACTAACAGATTTTTTTTTTAACTAAACAGGGCACTTTTTAGAACTGCTACTTCATTTAATGAAGAAAATCTGTCACCATATAGGTAGACAGACCCTTACTCAATTTATTAGTTTTACATTGAAGTTTGCTCAGCAAGTTGTGCATCAAAGTTATGCGTGTAACTCTGTTACTTTCTAAAAATAAAAGTTACGGAAATATATTTTTGTTAAAATCAAAAGAAGTGGGGGCAAGTTTGATCGATCACTCATTTGAATCGTTTGAGCGTTCTCCATTTAGTGGATTTGAGTTTGTAGTCTCTTCACCCAATGCTTCTTATAATTTTTCTGCAAAGCACATTTCGTGGAAGGAACATAATTTTGTCGTAAAAGAAGTAGGGAGATAATGTATCTTTTATTTCTTGTACAACCACGAACACTTATACAACATTCACACTTATCTTACTGCTGTAGACAAATGTGCTTCGCTGTCTCCATTGAAAGAAAAAGAGTAATCTCTTGCGGAAACAGTTGCATATAATATAAGATTGTTCCTGGGAACGCTTATTAATTACATTACTCCAAGACGGCGGAGTCGGCGAAGGTGAGCCCAGAGCCTCGAGTGGCCTCCTCAACAACCTTGTCAAGCCTCGCCGCCATATCCGGCGTCATGTAGTTTCTCCAGTCACCGACCTGGCCCTTCCTGAAGAATGCATCATTCTTGATCCCAAAAAATGCAGTACTCCCGTTCTTGTTCACGTCCGTGCTCTTGAGGTTCTCCAAGCTGCACAGCTCCACGATCTGATCCACCACCCCGGCAGCCTCCTCCTTCACCGAAAACGGGCACCCCATGAACACTGCGAGCTTCTTGACGTTCCCTGCCGGATCTCTCAGCATGTCTTCGTACCTGAGGAACAGCACCTCGTCCGGCCTCCTCTGGCTCTCTTGCCAGTATTCCAGGGCGTGCAGCCAGTGTGGGCCTCCTGGGAACCGTCCCTCGCAGAAGAGCTCGAAAGCCTCCTCGAAAGTCGTCAAGCCGGCCGATGCTGCGGCAGACACCCGATCGCCGCTGCCATCGCCATTGACACCACCGGCAGCGGCGGCGGCGGCGGCAAACTTGGCTGCCACCTTGAGGCTGAAGTTCCAGTAGGAGACCAGGACGTCCTTAGGTTCCCGGCACACGTACACGATCCGACACCCGGAGCCTGCTGGCTCCCCCGTAATGGCAGGGGGAAGCCAAGAGCAGGGCAGGTGTGTCGCGATGAGCCGAGCACGTAGAGATGGGAGGGACTCATCTCTGCTTGCGCCTGCGCCGGCGGTGGCATCGACGCCCTGGATCAACATGAGCTCCAGGAAGCTGACGCAGTCGTGCGGGTTGCGGTGGTTCAGCGGGTGCTGGCCGTCGTGGTCAGACGGTGGGTGCACGGCGCGGTGGAGCGTCGCGAAGGCGAGGGCCTTGAGCCAGGTGGTGCCGGACTTGAGCGAGCTAGCGAGGACGATGTCAGATGGGTTTGCCTCGAAGCCCGTGGTGCGCGTGCCACCGGCGGCCATGCCCTTGAGCAAGAACTCGGCTTTCCAGAAGCCTCCAAACTGGCGATGGGGCACCGGGAACACCGGGAACCGTGTCTCCAAGGGCAGCGACTCGATCATCTCCGCTGCAGGTAGGTTGGCGTACAGGCTCAGCTTCTTCCTCGAGTGCTCAGCTGCTTCCGATGCCACTGCAGTAACCACTTCGTCGCCGGCGCCGGGGACGGGGACGGGGATGTCTGCCGCAGAGTAGCAAGTAGTAGTACTCATGGTGGTATGTTACCTTTCGTATGTGCCTATAAGCGTTAACATGCATGCATCAAAACTACGCATTCTGTGATGAAATGTATGGCAGAAGAAAGGCAACGCAAGGTTTTGCTTGCATGCCAAAACTCACCGGACTGAATGTCGTCCTCTTAGCTCCACAAGTTCCTTCCTACACTTCCCTCAACGTTCATGCCGCAATGCCGGCAACTGCAAATTTGTTGTAAACATCCTCGATCTAGACTGGTTTATGTACCGGTTGTATGTACGGTGGTTGTCCTTAATTTTCATTTCAGCATAATAACTCCAACTTTGGCCCGGCCAGCTTGCTTCTTTTAATAACCCTGCAGCTAGCAAATAATGCTGTCAGTGTTAAATAAGTATTTTTTCCGGGGGTTGTTGGTTATTTGAAACAAAATGTACATTGCTTGACCATTTATAATTATAATCCCTCCATTCGATCTGGTTTATACAACAAACACGCAAAAGAAGATTGAAACTTCATAATCTTTGACCAATAATTTGGCAAATATTTTTAACTCTTCTAATAGAAACTTGGTATGCATGGTTAGATTCATATTTCATTCATACCCAATATACTGTCCATATGATCATAATTTTATAATCATGAATACTATAATTTGGAATAATTGAATGGTCACATTATAATTTGGATGATTGTGCCATAATTGACTACACCTTATGAACCGGGCCGGAGGTAGTATATAAGGCCCCGTTTAGTTGGGGAAAAGGGTGGGGAAAGGGGTGAAAAGTTGCGCTGTAGCACTTTCGTTTATATTTGACAACTTTTGTCTAATCATGGCCAAGTAGACTCGAAAAGATTCATCTCGACCTAACCAGGCAAAAAGTACAAACATGCAACAGCTGCTACTTCATTTTGTGCTCCATACAGACGAAAAGTACAATTGATGTGATAGGGAATAATGGCAAATATTGCCAACTAAACAGAGCATAAGCGATTTGTCAATCATTTGAACACGTGATGCCTATTGCTGCTGGATCTGACTAGCTAGGACTAGCACGTAATCTTTACTAGAGTGACATTGGTTTTGCTTGAAAATTGTTAGCAATAGCCGCCCCCGCGTTGCGGCAGGACTTTGTTAGAAATAAATTTGTTGCATTATTGCATGCATCATATAGTCTGTCAAACTAGGCATGCTAGCGGAAGAATCTCATGAAAGGTAGTCCAACATTATTAGTTAGATCATGTAATACGACGACTTATTGGCCAAGCAAACATTATGACATGAATATGTTCTGTATGTTTATATTTTGAAAATAGTAATCGTCTTTGTATATGATGCTGTGACATTTAGGTGGGGTCACAAATGGTAGTTTACACTGAAATATTAATTTAAGTTTGTGGAAAATGATATGGCACTTACTATTGGGACATGGTGAGGAACTTAGTGGAGTGCGGATCGGATTAATATAACTTTATAAGTGAACTAAGAATTTTGGATGCATATATCATTACGAGAACTTTTATAATGGTTGGAGAGGCGATATGTGTGTCTATGGTAGGTGGGCTCAGAACATGAAAAGCGATGAGAAGCGATAGGACTAGGGGCGATAGGAGGCGATTAGTGTGTCTATGGTTAATGGGTCCATATACGTTAGATTGTCTCCAATCGTCTCCCATCGTCTCCGAAATCGAGGAGATTACGACACATAAATAGAGGGATGGTAATTCCTTTTTCGTAGTTCTTATTTTTAATAAAGGGTAAAAAGGTAAATGTATAACTATAAAAGTAGTATAGTTGTGATGAATAATTAATCTAATATAGTTTGATAAATAAATATTTTATTTCTAGGGCATATTCAAATTCATTTGAACTCCAGTCCTCTTGCTATGCGCATGAGCGATCCCATTGCCGGTGGTGACGCCGGCAGCCCCTCGGTGGGAAACGGCGACGATCCGATCTCCAAGTCAGAGCGGAAGACAGCAGGTTGCTGATCGAACCAAACCTCAGCATCATGAACGGACTCCGAGACGTAGACTGCTGGCACTGTCCGTTTTGCTGCATGGATCCATACGCGTCACCGCCGAGGGCATCGAACCTGAGCACCAGACCTTCCTGGCTGCCGGCGGCGGCTCAGCCACGATATCCAGGAACGAGGCGGGCGGTGCGGGTGATTTGGTTATGTGCAATGACAATAATATCCTTCTATAAATAAAATCAACAAAAAAATTATTTTGTGGAGGCGATGAGAACCAATAAGAAGCGATTCCAACCATTATAAAGGGTATCCCCTGCCTATTAGCAAAAGATAAATGCATGGTTAGACTGCTTTGTCTGTGAATTGAAAGACTTATTACGAATATGCGTTAAGACCAGATATAATAATGATCGATGCATGAATGACCTAGAAGGATAGTTAGGAACGTTTTTTTTTTTTTTTGGCCCCAAGGACAAATTTTACTTTCCCCGATAGTGAGTCACGGCCTCACGGGATAGATTCTTACTTCTGCATGTTAGGAGATTCTTCCTAATATAAATCCCATCTCAAATTTGTCCTTTGCACCTGTATAGTTTAGTTTGAGACCAACGTACTCCCTCCGTCCCTAAATACTGTCGTTTGCGCTCCACGACAAACAACATCAATTAAATATATATTAAAAAATAGTATTTATAATACATAATTAGTATCACTGGAAAGATCTTTGAATCTAATTTTTTAAATTAAAGCAAGGATTTGCTTGGATGCCAAAACTCACCAGAATGAATTGAATGTCGTGCTCTTAGCTCCACAAGTTCCTTCCTGCACTCCCCTCAGCGTTCATGCGCAATGCTGCAAATTTGTTGTAAACATCCTCAATCTGCACTGGTTTATTATATACAGGTTGTATGTACGGTGATCGAGAGAGGACCAAAGCTTCTGGCAGTCCATCATAACAACTACGACTTTGGCCCCAGCTTGCTTCTTTTAACAATTAACCCTGCCGTAAATAAGAATGCCAGTATTAAATAAGAATTGGGGTTTGTATTTGAAACTAAATTTCTATCGCTTAACCCTTTTCTTATTATAATCCCTCCATTCTGGTTTATAAAATGAACACCCAAAACAAGATTGAAGCTTCACAATCTTTTGGCCAATAACTTGGTAAATACTTTTTAAGTCTTATAATAGAAACTTGGTATGGTTAGATTCATATTTCATTCATACTCAAATATATACTGTCCAATGATCATAATTTTATAATCATGAAAATTATAATTTCGAATAATCGAATGGTCACGTTACAATTTGGATGATCGTGCCATATTTGACTACACCGTATGAACCGGGCTGGAGGAAGTATATACATTTAGCGATTTGTCAATCATTTCAACTCGTGACGCCTATTGCCGCTGGATATGACTAGCTAGGACTAGGACGTAATCTTGGCTAGTGACATTGGTTTTGCTTGAAACATTAATTATATATTACACGAATAGCCACTCCCGTTGCGGCAGGACTTGGTTAGAAATATATTTGTTGCATTATTGCAAGCATCATATAGTCTGTCAATGTAGGCAAGCTAGCGGAAGAACCTAATAAACGGTAATCCAACGTTAGTTAGATCATATAATGCGACGACATCATGGCCAGGCAAACATTATGACATCGATATGTTTTGTATATTGATAGAGTGAAAATAGTAATCGTCTTTTGTATGCTGCTGCTGTGACATTTATGTGGGGTCACAAATGGTAGTTTACACACTGAAATATTAATTAAACTTTGTGGAAAATGATATGGCACTTATTAGTGGGACATGGTGTGAAACTTAGTGGAGTACGGTGGGATTAATTAATATATATAACTTAATAGCAGATCATATAGATTAGGGAGGACGGGTGACCCCATTACACTAATACACAAAAGCTCTATACAGGCGATTGCAAAGATATTTTTACAGGACCGTTAGTGGAAAAGGCCAGTACAAATCACAGACGGTGGTTTAGAAAATCACTAGTACAAATCGATTTGTACTGGCGGTTATCTTAACCA
Source organism: Eremochloa ophiuroides (assembly GCA_038502445.1). Classification (NCBI taxonomy): domain Eukaryota; kingdom Viridiplantae; phylum Streptophyta; class Magnoliopsida; order Poales; family Poaceae; genus Eremochloa; species Eremochloa ophiuroides. The sequence continues at coordinate 85,449,621 of JAHLJS010000007.1, read as the reverse complement.
AACCGTCAGTATAAATAGGTTTGTACTGACGGTTTTCTTATCAAACCGTCAGTACAAATCGGTTGTACTGGCGGTTTTCTTAGCAAACCGCCAGTACAAATATTTTTCCGAAAAATAGAAATTGGGCTAAAAAAACAGAGAATTTTTTTTTTAAATAAGGAGAGGCAGCCACCGGCAAGTCGCGGCATTTTTCGCACAAAATTCGCGCGCTACGCGGCCGGCGGGATTCGAACCTGCAACCTCTGCTTCGCGCGTACCCCCTCTAACCACTCCAGCCATAGTTCACTTGTGTCTGAATAGTATTAGGTTCGTCACATATTGTTACGTAACCGATAGAAAACTGATTGTTTGGGGTCCTAAACGAAATCAAATAAAAAATTGACAACTACAAAGTTGCATAACTTTTCGAGATCTACAACTTTCATGTAGACAGTTTTTTCATCCGAGGCTTTTTTCAAAAAGTCAAATTTCAAATTTCAAACTTTGACCGTATTTTACGTCAATAAGATGATTTCAAATAAAAAAATTTCAACTACAAAGTTTCATAACTTTTCGAGATCTATAACTTTTATGTAAACAGTTTTTTCATTTGAAGTCATTTGAAAAAATCAAATTTTTAAAATTAGCACCGATTTGTATAGGCGGTTCACTTAAGAAACCGCCTGTACAAATCGATTTCTACAGGCGGTTTTCCTGTAGAAATCGATTTCTACATAGGCGGTTTTCTTAAGGAACCGCTTGTAGAAATGCCCCCATTTCTACAGGCGGTTTTCTTAAGATAACCGCCTGTATAAATTGGTTTTCTACAAGCGATTTTGTTAAGAAAACTGCCATTTCTACGCCTGTAGAAATCGATTTCTACAGGCGATTTTAGATTTGGACCTATCATTTGATTTACAGTGATGTCCGATAATCAAAACCGCTTGTAGAAATAAAAGCGTGGCGCCTACGTAGAAAAACTTTTGTGTACTAGTGTTAGACCTTAACAACACTAAGAATAATGGATGTATATATTATTACATCTCCTGCTTAGCAAAAGACGGTACATGGTTAGACTGCTTTGTCTGTGAATTGAAAGAGTTACTACGAATATGCGTTAAGACCAGGTATATATACAATAATGATGGATGCACGAAGGACGAGGGTAGCTAGGAAACGGTTTTTTTTTTCCCCAAGGATAAATTTTCACTAGTACAGAAAAGCTCTCTGCTGGTAGTTGAGAATGCATTTTTATATGCGTTTCTCGCAACCACCAACAGGAAAGGCCAGTAGTTTCTACTGGCGGTTTTTTGTGAAACGCATGTAGAAAACCGATTTCTACAGGCGGTTCTTAAAGAGAACCGTCAGTAGAAATCAGCTTTCTACCGTAGAAATCGGTTTTTTACAGGCGGTTCAGTTTACTAACCGTCTGTATTTATTTTTCCTGTCTTTTTTCGAAACAGATCGTGCCCTATTTTTTTAATATTGTAATACAATATAATATTGAATATATTAGGTCTTATTACATTATATGGTCATTATCAATACATATATACAAACATGTAATTAATTAATTATATATACACTCATAGTTATGCACATACTTCTATGTTTTTACATCACATGCGATATCGATATAATATACACATATACTCAAGAACGCATCGAACCCAGCATCACAGAAACCATATCTAGCTTTGACCAGCAACAACTTCATCACGGACCGCAGTGTTGTGAACTCTTTCGTACAACCCTTCGACTCATCGTAAAAAAGCTCTTCTACTGCCTTCCTCAAGGCCTCCACACCTTTCATAAAGAACATCGATGGATCATTATGACGATGCAATATTTCATCTAAAAATTGTGCATCTTCCTCAGCAGTAACATCTGTCAGGACATGATCAGTTCTGTCGTCTACATTTCCTCCAACGAAATCATGATCAGTAACACTTGGCACAACATGTTCACTCTGGGTACTAGGCTGCTGTGTCTCCCATACAAACTTATCCAGACCATCGGCGTCGGTGTTCTCATGGTTTCCAGCTATATAAGGTGAAGAGCTACCCTCTCCTTATTTAGTCCAAATCAAATAGTCTTGCATAAATCCTCGACGGATCAGATGAGAAAGGATTGGCTCCGTGTCATCAAACACAACAATATTTTTACAGTCTGTGCACGGACAATATATGTGCTTCATGTCTGTTCTCTTAGCATGGCTCTTAACGGCATCAATGAACTTATTGACCTCAGATACGTATGATGGATCGACTCTTGGTAACTTATATATCCAGTATGACCTCTCCATCATTACCTGTAAATAACAAATTAAATAAAAGGAGATACAATAATGGTGGTTGCGAGTTACTGCTTAGGTCGGGGAGGAAGAATGGATATTTATTATTATAATCTTCCATTAAATCATGTAAATACTACTACACATGCATATGTCCATTTACTATTATAATCTTCCATTAAATCATGTAAATACTACTACACATGCATGTATCCATTTACTATTATAATCTCCCATTAAATCATGTTAATCATACTAAATATGCAAAGTCATACAAACATGTATTAAATGCTTATATTATTTTATGATGCAATTAAAACTAATTAATATGCACCGAAAAAGATAAATATATGATTAAAACATAGCTAACAAATTAAACATAAAAGATATACTAACAAATTAAATAGAGGACATTTTCTTTCTCTCTCTTCATGCATAACACACCATTAATGGAGGTGAGAACTAACCATGCATGTTAAGAGAGAGGAGAAACTAATTAAACTAAGAAGCAATCATGACAAGAGAGAGGAGAAACTTCATCTAACCATGTTGAGCAACCTCATTCGAAGAAAAAAAGACAATAACCTAGTTATTCTTTTCCCTACCTCATGGTGAAACCCTAAATCCAAAATGTGGCTAAATGGAGCAAAGAATGGTTAAAAAGAGGTTAGAGATATGTAAACTAACCTTTTTTAGCAACCTCCTTCCAACAAATGAAGATCAAAACCTTCCCCCTTGTATTTGGTGAAGTGTGGACCTCTAAAATCGTCAACTATGGAAGTTGGCTGCGAGTTACTGTTCGGCTCGGTGAGGAAGAAGGGGTATTTATACCAGATCTAGCACAGGCGGTTCACTTAATAAACCGTCTGTAGAAATATATTAGTGCAGGCGATGTTCTTAACTTGACCGTCAGTAGAAATAGGCCATTTCTACTGGCGGTTCCTTTAAGTGAACCGCCAATAGAAATGGTTTTCCACTGACGGTTGGCTTAACCGTACCGCCAGTAGAAATAGGACATTTCTACTGGCGGTTTTCTTAAGAAAACCACCGGTGCAAATAGATTTGCACTGGCAGTTCTTACTCTGGCCCCACCGTTTTTTTCTGGTGGCATCCCGTAACTGAAACCATCTGTTCAAATTGAACAGTAGCATCAGCGCAGAGCGTTTCTGTACTTAGTGTTTACTTTTCCCGACAGTGACTCACGGGGTAGATTCTTACTTCTGCTTGTTAGGAGATTCTTCCTAATATAATTTGTCCTTTGTACCTGTGTAGTATAGTTGAGATCGATGTAGGTATTAACCATGTGATGTGACCAGAACCTGTCGTCTATTCCCTCAGTTTCGTAGTATACGCTGGGAATGAGAAATCTAAGTTAAAGTAGATGTGAAAGTGGTTTCGAAGAGCCGGTATAGTGATGCACAAAGGAGCATCGATACCTCTGCTTGGTTGGAGATTCTTCCTAGCTCAAATTAATTTGTCCCTGCGTACACGTGTACTGCTGAGATCGACGTTTTTTTAAGTGAAATGCACTTCGGGTGGAGTGAGGGTTGGTGACTGTGGAATTCCCCACTCATTATTATATGGGATTTGATAAAATTCAGCCGTTTGAATTTAGTTTTCTTTCAGGCGACATTTGTTGTATATGTACTTTATATTATATTAAAATTACCGGTTTCGTTCTTTACAATTTATATAAACGCAATGTGCAATTTTCGGTACCCATAATAAAAAAACCTCGTCTGATAAAACTACAAATCTAACAAATCTGATTTATTTTGGCAAAAAACAATTAAAAATCTTCAATTATTTCTATAGAAAGATAAGAACACAAATTTAATGTCATGAGACAACAAATTAATAACAAATCACGAAAGTACTTGTGTACTAACTGATGGTGTAAGAATGTTGCATGAAATCATCTGAAATTTTAGGCACTGGAATATAAAAAAGTGTTCTTATACTAGGCAGAGTTTTATACTGGCCAGAGTATACGCAATGCTGATGGCCTCCGTCCCTGCCCATGAGAGCATCCCCAATGGTCTAAATATATAGTTTGTCTATTAAGAATTTTTATCTATCAAGATGAGATGTAGCTACTACTACAAAATAGCTAATCCAGCACGATCTTACAGAAACAACTCTCAGAGCTTCCGTAACTCTCCATTATAGGTTCTGCTCATTGAAGCTAAAAATAAACGTTAATTTTGACTTATGGTAATTTGTAATGAGAGAAAAATACTGTTACATAGATTAGAAAAAAACGCTTATGAGGTGAAGATCAATGAGCACACCCAGATGAATGAGCCGGCATCGGTTGGTTGAGTCTATATCCCTCAAATACAGCCACGCCAAGGCCATGTCTTTGTTGGCCAGTGGGCCACCCGCGTGCTCCAAATTCGACGCCCGTGACTTTGATGGGCAGTGGGCAGTGGGCACCCACGAGGCCATGACATACTCCTATATATACAGTATATATAAACTACGATACTCCCTCCCTCCCGATATTCTAGTCGTTGTAAGTATAAATGGGGTGCATCAGACATTGCCTATACCTGGACGCCATTGTGTCAGTATACATGCATTCCCTCGTGAACATGAACACTTAAATGTCAGGCTCAAACAACAAGAATTGTGGGACAGAGGGAGTATACATTAATAAAATAAATAAACCATATGCACTTAAACTAAGCGCTTATGATGAGACCAGAATCTGTTATCTAGGAGTATTCCCTAATAACAATAATGCACATCGGCTACAGACCATGGTAGTGATATTTTTTCACACTAAAAACACCAAAATACCACTTATTTGAAAACAACCGGATATGAGGATACAGTGTATAAAAAAATGTAGATGTACATAAATGATTTTTGCGCGACCCTCTTAACAGGCCCACCTAAGAGAATAGGGTCAAAGCCCAAAATAAGAGCCATTACAGGATTCACACACATATATTTACGGAACTTACGGTTTTTGATGCACACCACCTCTTTCTCTCTCGATATCCATTTCTCTCTCCTCTCTATCTGTTGCCAACCTCTCTCTCTCGGTTCTGTCATCCCTTTCTCCGATAATGAGTCGCGATGGCCGTCTGGCATGGGTCATGGGGACACAAGCGACCGTGAGTGGCTGCGCTCACGACAGTGGAGGCCCCCCCCCGCGATCCACCTCCACCTAAAGATGCGGCAGCGAAACTGTTCTCTAGCTCTAGATTCGGAGGAGTATTGCAATCTCATCGCAGTGGAAGAGCCCTGTGAGGATGGGCAGCGGGACGAGAGAGGGTGCATCTGGCGGTGGGAGGCTGGATCCTGTTATTAGAACGGTGAAAGAATAACACCGTTAAATCGTACAATAATTTCAGAAAAAATATGAGTATTCATGCCAAGGCAACACTTTAAGCTAGGTGGACACAGTTCCATCCATAGAAACCTAACCAGCTAACTAGGCTAAGTACGACCATGCTATTATTGTAAATAGTGGAAAATGAGAAGTGTTTAAACAAGATAAAGGAAATGGTTTCGTGTCCCTGTGGTAGACATATACATAGAAGTTGTTCTCCATACAATATATAACTTAGTAGTTTACATACTTTTGATACAAAGATGTTTAGGGCCACGTATATTCATTTGATGTTCTTAGGTTTCGAAATTTACATCGTATATTCCCTCTCTATAGGAAAAGGATGTCGTTTTAGATAAGGTTTTGGTCAAACATTGGAAATATAAATCATGAATAACTTTTAAATTATTGAGTTTGAAAATATGAAAACTATATAAATAGATTTGTCTTTAAATACACTTTCATGCATAAAAGTATGCATATATCACTTTTCAATAAATATTTTTGTAAAAATACGAAGTTAAAGTTATGCTTTAGAGACCATACGCGTTGTTGTTCTAAACGACATGTAAATCCTATAAGGAGGGAGTAGATTATGTTTTTGAAACATAATGTATAATATCGATAGAATAACTTGAATCTAAGTGAGCCCACTCCCTCTTACAAGAAAGAGTACGAACGACTTCTTGCTCATCGAAATGCAAAATAAAACATGAACGTTCAAAAATTTCAAAAATCCAAATAGCAAACTTGATGTGGTTTTCCACTTTATGCTACAAGCCTACAATACAAACTATTACTATGCCCGTCGTCACACCAGCAGGTCCGCGGACTGCAGACTGCACTCCATCAGCGGCAGTACGCTTCAGAACTTTTTGATGAATTCGTAGATGTGCTCCATCACCTTCGCCGCCTTCTCGAGGTGGACGTAGTGCCCGGCTCCGTGTCACACCCCAAAATTTCTATTTTGGGATGTGACTAGAAAACATTAAAAACAAAACAAAAGATTTTTACATTTTCTAAAAATTCCAACTTAGCTTAAGTTGTTTACAATTTAGATATTGAAAAATATGGGTTTCTAAAATAATTTTATGAATAATTATTAGTTTGTTGCATTCATTCCTCTGCATAGTATTTTGTATGAAAAATAATTTTAAAAGTTTTTAAACGCACATAGGGTTTTATTGGAATCAAATTTCTCAAAATCTTTGATCAAGTTTCCATCCATGATTAAATCCTTGGAACCATATACCTTGATCCTTATTCCAAGAACCTTGATGGATCTCCAAACTTTTATCTTGCCAAACACCCGAGGTCATGTTCTCGAAATCCCTAGCTTTTCATATCCTAACTTGTTTTCTTTCTCCTCCTTATATTTGAGCTCCTAATCCTTTTGATATCGAATCTTCTCCATATCCCAAATCTATGTTAGATGACCAATCATTGTATCTCCTATCTCTCATACAATCCTACCATTACTTTGTTCAGGTCAAACCAATTACACCGTGATAACCTCAGTTCTGATTTTCACTACTTCCCTAACCTTGGACAACCTCTACTTGGACTCTTTCACCTCCATATCTTCTCCTCTTAATCAAAGCCAAACTTGTTCTTGCACCATATTTTGAAAATTGTATGGCTTTGGTGTACCCTTTTAAAACTCTCTGAGTTTTCCGAAAACCATAATCGTGTCTCTGAGAATTTAGCGGGCCGAGCTCAAGACTACTATTCCATATTGTATTCTTATTTTTGTACAAGCGCCTAATATATCCCATTAATGGACCATCTTCCCCATCTCTCTTTCTTTTACTAATGGGTCTCATTTCGTCCTCCGACATTGCTCCGAGCTGAGTCCGGTCCAAACTTTGAGTTATCTCTCGCCGCGGATCGAAACCCAACCATCCTCCTTCGATTTGTGGGTCAACACCAAGCCCAACCAGCCCTCTATGACTTTCTCTCACCTCTCCCACATCACCCACCTGAAAACCTCTCCACCTTGCACAAAAATATCAACCAAGGCATCAAAATATCAAGACACAACCCTTTGCCTACCTATCCTTTGGTTTCCCACCCTTTCCCCTTCACATACACCTCCCCCACAGCCCCCTCACGCCTCCCCCTCTCATCCCCACGTCAAGAACAAAGGAGAGACACCCCTGGAGCCCCTCCTTCTCCCCCATGGCTGCCCCAACCATTCCCCAACTTTTCTCTCCTTCCCCTCCATGAAAACGAAGCATATCGGTGATTGCAACCCATCTAGCCACCTTGATTCCTTTCCCAAGCACGCAACAAGTATTTGGAGGACACCACCATCAACCTCCCTGCTGTACATGGCATGGTGATGTCTTTTACCACCATGGATGTTGCCCCGATCAACCGCATCATGAGAAGGATGCACCGTTGAACCGCGCTATCATCACCGGTCGTCGTCGATGTGTTTCCCCGCTCCACCACACCAATCACCATGGTGAGAACCCACTATCATCTCTCTGATCATGTGTTCACATTGTTCTCTGAATATCAAGTACTTTTGATGATGTATGGTTGATCCCCTACGGCGTTTACCCGTTGTATGTGTTGTTGTCCTGGCGGCCAGCAGCGCTGCAGTTTGTAGCAACGGCGTTCCTCATTGTTCCTTTGATCCAATCATCAAACCCTTCGGTGAACTTGTATTTCATAGCCATAGGAGTAGTTTTGCCATAGGAGTTGAGAAACTAGAGATATCGCCACATCCGTGCCCGCTGTTCCTGCTGTCCTGGCAGATTGCAGCTCTGAGTAGTTTTGGCGTTCCCCGCTAATCCACTGTCCAAATCACCAAACCATTGAACCTACTTGTTCATGACATCCCTGCACATGATCCCACAAGTTGGTTTGGTTATACAATTCATGATGGCTGAGATATCGAGACCAAATTGTCTACCAGTCCTGCTGTCCAAACAGCAATCACCCTGTTTTTGGCAGCGGTGTTCCCATTGATCCATTGAACCCCTTGATGAACAATTTGGCTATATTATCCTTTATATAGTTAGACACACCTCTGCAAAGTTTCAAGGCTATATTATCAAGTATGAAAGAGATATGCTCCTATCTTGTGCTCACTGTACTGCTACCCTGCAGCCGCACTGATGTCGGTTGGCATGCGTGTTCCCGATGATTCATCGCTCCAGTGATCAAACCCTTCAACCACATTGTGTCTCATATACCTACACACATCTCTTCAAGTTTGCTTCATCATACAAATCATGAAACTAGAGTTATAATCATCACCATGTCGCTGCCCTTGCCAATAGCCACACAGTCCCATCTTACAATCAAGTTCTCCGGCCAACAGATGGTCAAAACATCATCTTCTTTTGCCATAACCTCCCTGTATAGTACCTATAGACCCCACAAAATGTTTTGCCATTTGTCTTTGCTATAACCATGCAATCCATCTTCATATTCGCCGCAATCCATCACCGGTTATGCTTAACCGATGCACAAATCGCCGTAATGACATTTTTCTTATTGTAGCATCCACCTTAGTGCATTCATTGATCATGATATGTTCTGAAGTAACATATTCAATTATCCAGAATCATTCCCTCATATCTTTATGAAATATTTTGAACACAAGCCATTTGTGTAACCACTCTTCCCACCTTAAACCCGTGGTCTCCATGTGCTTGACATGATCTACCTGTCCAAACCACCACAACCATATTTGTCATGTGATGTTCTATAACCAGAGATAAATCTTCATATCAATGCCATAATATGTTATCCGTCATCCTATCCTTGTCCTCTAATGGTACCCATTAGCATAGCCACCAACTAACAAATTTGTTCCATCCTAAGTGCATCTCTAATTGTCATGCTCTCTTCATGTGACATGCCCTCGCATGTTGCATGCATATTCACTATCTTTTTGTCATTATTTACATTGTCCAGATAGAACCATGAGCTATATTTTAGTTAATCCTATCAAATCACATCACTCCATCATGATCTTGTGACCGCTAAACACACTTGTCCTATTCAAGTCATCCTTTATGAACTCTCCAAACCTACATCCTCATCACAAATAAACATTTATTCTTGCAATCAACCTTGATGTGTCACTCCAGCTTAGTCATGGCAACACCATATCACTAATTATCATATATCCCTAGGAGAATGCCACATGATGTATATCAATTCAATCTTATTCTTCAATGCACTGGTTTCTCTACCACACCATAATACATATTCAACCTTTTTGTTATGTTAGATATGTTCTAGTCCAAATTCGACCTTGCTCATCTAATCCAATCCTTGCCACATATACCTTTCAACTCTCACATCATTTAATTGTGGTTCTTCTTTTGTTTAGTTTTCGCGCTCACACGATTATAGAACAAGCCATATGTTTTGAAAACCTTTGTAATTTATTTTTATAATGCTTGGTGTACTGTCTCTACGTTTGAATGTGAAGCTTGTGCTGGTTGTTTTGATCGTTAGAAGTGGAGCTATGCAAGGATGATCGTGAAGAAATTGGAGAGCCTGGAAAGCTTTTGGAGGCAAGTGTAACATGAGTTCCCTTGGTTACCTAATAACCATTTAATCACCTTTCATATGCATGTGTCTAATATAATAAACCTATAAGGATTTGACCTAAAACTATTGATATCTTGTATCCTTGTTACCTATGGGTTTTTGCATATGGGTATACTTGCTTAGTTTGCTATCACCAATTATAAAGATCTATAATATTGATTAATGGTTTAAGCAACTATGGATGAAAAATGCTTTTAAGCAATATGGACAGAAGAGGGCTAGAGCATTAGGCCTTTTTGTCACTCTAAAGTGGCCACCCAATATTTTCCCGTACAACCGTGAGGATCATATGGCTCTGATGTTAGATGAATAACTAGATCAACTCTACCTTGTTAATAGTTACCGAAAGGCGCTAGAGGGGGGTCTAGGTTCAAGAATGGCTTCCGAGCCTGTCAAGATGTGTGCTGCACTGCGGTCACATGGTGTGCCATTCTTGAAAGGGGCCTCTATTCGTCTTGCTAAAACCTTGCATCTACTAACTTGTTAGGGTGACTAGTGAAAGACTTCGTAGTGGTTCTCTGCCCGCTCACCTTGGCAGTGTTTGTGGGTCGACGGGCCTCGGGCATCTGGGAATTCACGACTCATGGTGAAAGTGTACACACTCTGCAGAGTTTGATTAAACTGATATATTAGCCGTGCTCACGGACACGAGCGGTCTGGATCCTTTTCAAGACAGATGGTTCTATGGATGGTTTGAGATGATGAAATAATATTGATGATAATTATTATACTCTCACTGGGGTGTTAAGTATAACTTAGTTACATAGGCTCTTAATAAGTAAAATATGACCAACTAAAAGTGCTTACCGTAGTTCAGCCGTGTCAGCCTTTTGAGCCTTGCATCCCCTCATGCTATGCTTGTTGAGCATGGTGAGCTGACGCTTGTGGTTGTCACCAATAAAAAAATCCCGGATGGGTACCAGATGGTGGTTCAAGTAAGGTGCTTCCATGAGCTGTTCCAAGAGTATTAGGCGAGTGCTCCGCTAGTCAACCGTCCCTATGGAGTATGGTGACGCGAAGATAGAAGATGAAGAATAATTTCCGTTGTGTTTTGATATATTTGTAAGTTTTAATGTAAATATGTTTCGTTATGTAATAAAGCATTGTTTTTTATATTTACCATATTTGTCGCTATATGTGTTGTGTGGACATCCTGGATGCACATATAGTTAACGCTTGGTATTCTTTGGAAAACCGGATGTTACACTCCGGCGATCACCGCCACCTCCTCCAGCCCCGGCACGTCGCCCTTAAGCCCGCCCTTGTGTATGTACTCCTTCACCCGGTTGTACGACATGGCATCCTCCCCAGCGATGTACTTGGTCGGCACGGTCACCTTAGCCCCTGTCCATGGCGCCGTCAGCTCCCAGTTGCTACAACCACACCGGCGGCCGGGCCAGCCATGTGCACAGCACACACAGAATATGTTGGAGTTGTTCCAAATTCACTCCAGGATGTCGCCCGTCGCCGGAGGCTTGGTACGGTACGGTATATACACCCTTGCTAGGGTTTCGTGGAGACTTGATTCTCTTGTAAGCCGCCATAGGCGTGTAACCCAAAAACTCTTGAGATAGTGAGATTGTTGCTGACTGGTGCCCGTGGTTTTTCCCCTTCACATCTGAGGGGTTTTCCACGTTAAATCGTGTGTCTCCTCTGTGGCTTGATTCTTTACTTCATATTCCTATACGTCGTTCATAACAAGTGGTATCAGAGCTTTGGTTGCTGTTAGGGTTCATGACGACGTCGATGAAGTTCGATCTTCCGCTGCTGAACTACGACACGCGGTTCTCGCTATGGCAAGTCAAGATGCGAGGGATTCTGGCGCAGACTCATGACTATGATGAGGCGCTGGATAATTTCGGAAAGAGGAAGGCCGAGTGGACTCCAGAAGAGATCCGCAAGGATCAAAAGGCGCTCGCCCTAATTCAGTTGCATCTTCATAATGATATTTTGCAGGAGTGTCTGAAAGAGAAAACTGCTGCAGAACTATGGCTGAAACTAGAATCGATCTGTATGTCCAAGGATCTAACCAGTAAGATGCAGATGAAGATGAAGCTGTTCACCCTGAAGATGAAGGAGGAGGATTCAGTAATGAGCCACATCGCTGAATTCAAGAAGATCGTCGCCGACCTAGTGTCGATGGAGGTGAAGTATGATGATGAGGACTTAGGTCTTTTACTGCTATGTTCTTTGCCAAATTCGTATGCAAATTTTTCGTGACACCATACTTTTGAGCCGTGATGAACTAACCTTAAAGGAAGTTTATGAGGCTCTCCAGTCTAGGGAGAAGATGAGAGGCATGGTGCAGAATGACGGGATGTCGTCCTCCAAGGGCGATGCTTTGCATGTGAGAGGCAGAACTGAAAACAGATCCTCCAATGATGGCAATGATGGTAGAAAGAACTACGAAAGAAGAGGCCGTTCAAAGTCCAAGCCGCATGGTAATAAAAAGTTCTGTGTTTTTTGTAAGCTGACAAATCATAATGTTGAGGATTGCAGAAAAGTACAGAATAAGGAGAAGAGGAAACAAAAGTCGGCTGGTAAGGTCTCTGTTGCTGCTGCTGCGTCTGATGATGATTCTGGAGATTGTTTGGTAGTATTTGCTGGTTGTGTTGCTGGTCATGATGAATGGATTCTCGATTCCGCATGTTCATTTCATATTTGCACTAACAGAAATTGGTTTAGCTCGTATAAGCCTGTGCAGAAAGGGGATGTTGTGCGGATGGGAGATGATAACCCGTGTGACATTGTGGGGATTGGATCAGTTCAGATCAAGACTGATGATGGCATGACACGCACGCTGAAAAACGTCAGGTATATACCAGGGATGTCCAGAAATCTTATTTCATTGAGCACGCTTGATGCAGAAGGTTACAATTATTCCGGTTCAGATGGCGTTCTGAAGGTATCAAAAGGTTCTCTTGTTTGCTTGAAAGGTGATCTTAATTCTGCAAAGTTATATGTCCTTAGAGGGTGTACTTTACCTGGTTCTGATTCCGCTGTTGCTGCTGTTACTAATGATGAACCTAGTAAAACTAAGCTTTGGCATATGCGTTTGGGACATATGAGTCACCATGGTATGGCAGAATTGATGAAGAGAAACCTGCTGGATGGCTGCACTTCGAGTAAAATAAAGTTTTGTGAGCATTGTATTTTCGGTAAGCATAAAAGGGTACATTTCAACACTTCTGTTCACACCACTAAAGGTACTCTTGATTATGTTCATGCTGATTTATGGGGTCCTTCCCGTAAGTCCTCACTTGGTGGTGCTCGTTACATGCTTACAATTATTGATGATTACTCTAGAAGGGTTTGGTCTTATTTTCTGAAACAGAAAGATGATACTTTTGCTGCTTTTAAGGACTGGAAAGTAATGATAGAAAGGCAAACTGAAAGGAAGGTAAAATTGCTTCGTACTGATAATGGTGGAGAATTTTGTTCGCGTGAATTTAATGATTATTGCAGATTGAAAGGCATTGTTAGGCATCACACCATACCCCATACTCCACAACAGAATGGTGTGGCCGAACGCATGAACAGAACCATCATGTCCAAGGCCCGTTGCATGCTGTCTAATGCCAGGATGAGCAAGCATTTTTGGGCTGAAGCTGCTAATACTGCCTGTTACTTGATAAACAGGTCGCCTTCTATTCCACTAAATAAAAGAACTCCCATTGAGGTATGGTCTGGTACGCCTGCTGATTATTCACAGTTGAAAGTTTTTGGATGCACTGCTTATGCTCATGTTGATAATGGAAAATTAGAGCCTAGAGCTGTTAAGTGTCTTTTCCTTGGTTATAGTTCGGGAGTCAAAGGCTATAAATTGTGGAATCCTGAAACAGGAAAGACTTTTATGAGCAGGAGTGTTGTTTTCAATGAATCTGTGATGTTTACTGACAGTTTGCCCTCAGATCATGTTCCAGAAAAAGAGCTGCAGCGTATGCGCATGCAGGTGGAGCATGTTGATGATGATACAGGTGTGCAGGTGGAGCCTGTTGATGAGCATGGTGACCATGATAATTATGTTACTGAGGATGATGCTCATGATGATGTTCAGCAAACTCCTCCTATTTTGCAGTTAGAGGAGGATTTACCTATTGCTCAACGCAAGTCAAAAAGGACAATTGCACCTCCTAAGCGTCTTATTGAAGAGTGTAATTTGTCTTACTATGCTTTGAGTTGTGCTGAACAGGTGGAGAATGTTCATGAGCCAGCAACCTATAAAGAAGCTATTCGTTGTGGTGATACTGAGAATTGGATTTCTGCTATGCATGAGGAGATGCAGTCTCTTGAGAAGAATAGTACATGGGAGATTGTACCTTTGCCTAAGAATAAGAAGACCATCAGCTGCAAATGGATCTTCAAGAGAAAGGAGGGTTTATCCCCAAGCGAGCCTCCAAAGTATAAGGCAAGGTTAGTTGCTAAAGGCTACAGTCAAATTCCGGGTGTTGACTACAATGATGTGTTCTCTCCAGTGGTAAAACACAGTTCAATTCGTACTTTCCTTAGTATTGTTGCTTCACATGATCTTGAGCTTGAGCAGTTAGATGTGAAGACTGCGTTTTTGCATGGAGAGCTTGAGGAGGACATATACATGGACCAACCAGAAGGGTTCATAGTGCCTGGCAAAGAAAAATATGTGTGCAAGTTGAAGAGATCCTTGTATGGTTTGAAACAGTCCCCTCGTCAGTGGAACAAGAGGTTTGATTCATTTATGTTAGCACACAGTTTTAAAAGATCTAAGTATGATAGCTGTGTTTACATCAAGCATGTTAATGGATCACCTATATATTTACTGTTATATGTTGATGATATGCTGATTGCTGCCAAGAGTAAGATTGAAATCACTAAGTTAAAGAAGCTATTGAGTAGTGGTTTTGATATGAAAGATCTTGGTAGTGCTAAGAAAATTCTTGGTATGGAAATTAGTAGAGACAGAAAATCTGGTTTGCTATTTCTTAGTCAACAAAATTATATCAAGAAAGTTCTTCAGCGTTTCAACATGCAAAATGCTAAGGCTGTTAGTACCCCTATTGCACCTCACTTTAAGTTGTCAGCTGCTCAGTGTCCTAGTACAGATGCAGAGATTGAATACATGTCAAGGGTTCCTTATTCTAGTGCTGTTGGGTCTTTGATGTATGCCATGGTTTGCACTCGTCCAGATTTGTCATATGCTATGAGTCTTGTTAGTAGATATATGTCTAATCCTGGCAAAGAACATTGGAGGGCAGTTCAGTGGATTTTCAGGTACCTCAGAGGCACAGCAGGTTCCTGTTTAAAGTTTGGAAGAACTGATAAGGGTCTTATTGGCTATGTGGATTCTGATTATGCTGCTGATCTAGACAGGCGAAGATCACTTACAGGTTATGTGTTTACTGTTGGCAGTTGTGCTGTGAGTTGGAGGGCTACTTTACAGTCAGTTGTTGCTTTGTCTACTACTGAAGCAGAATATATGGCTATTTGTGAAGCGTGCAAAGAATTAATTTGGCTGAAAGGTTTGTATGCTGAGCTTTGTGGAGTTGAATCTTGCATAAGTTTGCACTGTGACAGTCAAAGTGCAATTTACCTCACTAAAGATCAGATGTTCCATGAGAGAACTAAGCACATAGATATCAAGTATCATTTTGTGCGTGATGTGATTGAAGAAGGTAAGCTGAAGGTATGCAAGATTAGTACTCATGATAATCCTGCTGATATGATGACAAAGCCTGTTCCTGTTGCTAAGTTTGAGCTGTGCTCAAGCTTAGTTGGTTTAATTGGATAGTCCAAGAGACTATTGTTGGCACCAGTGGTTTTTCTATCTTTGTTATGTTCAGGATGAAGGGTTGATTTATGATACAAGATGAATTTGTCTCAAGGTGGAGTTTGTTGGAGTTGTTCCAAATTCACTCCAGGATGTAGGCCGGGCTTCTGACGGAGCGAAGCGGAGGCCCGTCGCCGGAGGCTTGGGCCGGAGCGTCGCCCTTAAGCCCGCCCTTGTGTATGTACTCCTTCACCCGGTTGTACGACATGGCATCCTCCCCAGCGATGTACTTGGTCGGCACGGTCACCTTAGCCCCTGTCCATGGCGCCGTCAGCTCCCAGTTGCTACAACCACACCGGCGGCCGGGCCAGCCATGTGCACAGCACACACAGAATATGTTGGAGTTGTTCCAAATTCACTCCAGGATGTCGCCCGTCGCCGGAGGCTTGGTACGGTACGGTATATACACCCTTGCTAGGGTTTCGTGGAGACTTGATTCTCTTGTAAACCGCCATAGGCGTGTAACCCAAAAACTCTTGAGATAGTGAGATTGTTGCTGGCTGGTGCCCGTGGTTTTTCCCCTTCACATCTGAGGGGTTTTCCACGTTAAATCGTGTGTCTCCTCTGTGGCTTGATTCTTTACTTCATATTCCTATACGTCGTTCATAACAGAATAATCAGTCCACTACTACTCCACTCTGAGATTAATAAATAATCCGCGGCACAGCGAAACGATGTATGTAATGAATGATAAAGATGATCAAGAAAAGGTTGATCTCGATCGGTTGGCTGAATCAATCAATCTATTTGTTCTTAGTTCTTACATGTCGAGGCAGCGGAAGGAGTTCATGGCGCCGGTGAACCCTGTCTCGTCGAACTTGGCGGCGAGGAGTCCGACGAAGTCCTCGGTGAGCCACGGCGCAGCGGGATGTCCTGGTCCGGCGGGCCCCACCACTCCGGCGACAGCGAGATGGCGCCCATGTCGCGGGTGGTGAGGAGCTTCCTGAAGATGAACCTGGTGTCCATCCGGGCGAACTCCGCCTCCATGGCGCCGGGCTCCTGCAGCCGCAGCACGTAGTAGCTGCCGCCGGAGCGCCGCGAGCAGGCGCACGGCGGGGTTGCGCGGCGTGAAGGCGGCGCTCATGTTGACGAGCGCGCGCACCCGGTCCGGCCGGAACGCGGCGAGGTGCCTCTCTCTCTCTCTCTCTCGCTATCTGTACAATCTTTTCTTAATTGTGATTATATGGAACATGAAGCCGATCGGCTACGAATACTATATATATTAGCTCTAGAAAGAACATTGTGTTTACTGGCTTCTATATATTGTGTTCATTTCTTGCATCTTCGTCACTGCACAATATGAAATTTTGTGGCAAAAAGAGAGGTTACATATCACCTGGGGCGAAACTACAAACATCATTCGGAAATTAATTAGTAAAATGGTTGCTTGGGCTAGATTTCTAATGGCTGTAAAAGAACTGCTTATAGAAAATTTGGACTACGTCTCGACTGTAGCCCACTAGCTCAGGTGTCGATCCGCCCTTGCACATCACAAGCTCTTGCAATATGCTTTGCTTTGGCTGGTAGCAGTTGATGCTGCAAGGGAATATTCGATATCCAATCTATATACTAACCCGCGCATGTACGTACTCACCTGCTATCATGTAGTAGCACGGCTCCAGCTTAAATTATAATTAAGCCGTTGATTTTTTATCACCCGTTGCAACACATGAGTGTACGCTTATTAGAGAAAAAAAAAAATGACACTGTAATTCTGCAGACTCTAAACTGTCTGATGAAGCATTGAATCTAGACCATCTCTATCAGGGATGCATGCAAGCGGGCCGCGCTGGGGACGGCCCACACTACAACGCGATGGCTGCCAGGAAACTGAATGAGCTTACAAAGGACTTTTAGAGATAGAGCCAGCTACAAAGCCCACTTCAGCCCGCTATAGCACATCCTCAGGTGCAGCAAGCTGAATGAGCTGCACGCATCACATATAACCATCTCCTGCAGTTACAATTACAAATATGAAAGTTGCACACAATGGAAGAACAAACCGACAGCCCGTGTATAATCCATGGAAAATCATCTCGCATGGTCTTACCCATATTTTGTGAGTCCACAAAAATCATTGGATGTTCGGGAGACAAATTGGGTGCATCCGTGCATGTCTTACATGCGTCGTGAAAGAAATTTATTTCTTTTTATGAACCTTAAACCATATTTACATGCTAGCTAGGGTAGTAAATTGGTACTTAACTTCTTGAACTGTTGAGTTATAATAAATGATTATTAATCCTCTTTAATGGGGATGAAGCCAGCTAGTTATTTCAATTTTCTAAAAGCTGTGCAAATCATCCAATCAACACATCACACATGTAATTTGGCATAGGAAATAGCAAAGATGCATCTGAACCGAGGACCAGAGCCATTTTTTTCTTTGCTTTCATGCAAATGTTTCTGCTAGTCAGCTTGAATGAAAGGCAGAAGAATTAAACATAGTATTCCATCAGCGATGTATTGTAGGCACCAAGGATCACCACAGGGATGAGATTTGACCGGAGGCTGTCACGGATTTAGTCTTTTGGCATTCATATATATGACAATGAAGCTTGGGATGCCATTAAATTGACCACCCAAAGACAAATTGACCAACACAAACATAGGCCGAGTGTCCTTGAGGATGGTGAAAAGCATGTCCCATCCACCCGGTTGTCTATCCCTGTGAGCAATAAAGCATAGCGAGCTGTTTGTGCATAAACGGTGATATGTTGAATAAGGAACATAAATGTTGTGAATTATTAGTACGAACCATTTAGATCATGAAAATTATCAAGTTGTCCCGAAGTCACCATCTGTGAAATTAAAGTTTTTATGCTGACAACACTTCTATGGCATGCCTCAAACTACTGGTTCATGCAAATGCTACGGAACTTGCCGTTGTGTGTGGTTATATAGCTAGCATCTCATATTGAAATCCATATATATATATATATATATATATATATATATATATATATATATATATATATATATATATATATATATATATATATATATATATATATATATATATGTATGTATGTATGCGTTGTATTAAACTAAAGAGCACAATGTTATATTGCTGAATTTCAGAAGATGGAGAGAAACAAGATATATACATATATGTTTGATTATGTGCTGTGTGCAATGACCAGTTATGCTTGAATTTAGTATGCAGATATGTTACATACGTTCCAAGTGGATATGGTACCCATAGTAACCGCGATAGAGCAATCAAAGACCAGAATGTTTCATGAATTTGAATTGCGATACTGTTGACATTTCGTTTACAGTTAATTCGTTCATTTTGTTTTCTTTCAACTGAATTATTTGCATCATTTTTCAGTAGAACATAAGTGATGCATACATTTCTTTATCTAACTAAAAAAGTTATTCAGTTATTGTTGAGACACTTTAAGCAGCTTCAATTTGTGTCTGGCACACATGAACACATTGCAAAACATTATAAATAGGAGTTTGAAGACGAATCAATGTACCTGACACCAAGCTCATGTGTGTGACAAGTGTGTGGCCAAGTAGTTACTATTCTCTACCATACTTGGCCACACACTTGTGCCATTTCAGATCATTACTGACACCTGAACTTTCCTATAACGTAAATCATATGTAGATACCTTAGATCATCATTAAATTGAAATAATTTCACCATGTGGCAAGTATTAACATGTACTAAGCAGGACACGCTGGCAGTGACAGGTACATTTGGCTGTTTTTCAGACCCAGGACCCGCATTATTTTGCGCACATCATAGAGTCCGACTGAAACCTCAACTGTTGCATGAATCGCAGAACGTGAATTGTTTATGCTAGACTACTCCATGACGCCACGGCTCCTTATTTATTGTTCATTTTGCGCACATAGAAATCCATTCATCAGCGAGTCGTAAGACTCGTATAGCACCTTCAAGATCTGTCCCTGACAGACACACAGTTGTCTGAACCCAAGACAGTACAAGTACACAGTGCAGTGCGCTTTATCAACAAGTTTAGCAGCTTGAACACCGAAGGGTGTCCATACTTGTCACCCTGCAGCAGTCAAAAATGGATGATGACAGACTAACAGAAGTTCGGTATTAGTTGGAGAGATAATTAATCAACCAGGCTCGACCACACAACTCTGGCTCCAGTCTGTCTAAACCTTCCAAAAAAACCTTCCTAATCTGTGACGATGTGAGGCAGAAATGGAGCCGCTAATCGTGGAGGATTAGGACTGACATGTCACGAGTCAGGACTCAGGACCGGTGAGTCGTTTCAGAGGAAAACGGTAAGCTCGTGCCACGACGGAAGTTTCATCTGAACAGAGGACCGGATTATCGGAGTTTATCGTCGCCAGTGCTGCCTCCATCATGGCATTCTTTACCTCGTGCAGCAAATCCACCGGACCATTGGTCATTGCAACTGTTAATTTCTTTTCGGTTCCATCAATCGAATGCTTCTGCTTTCAGTTTCAATGAAAGGCAGCAGAAATCTTATGTCTGGCGTTTCGCAGGCACTGACGGTCACAGGATGGGAAACGCGCCTTGCATAGCCATTGAATTGACCGGAGACAGATAGAGGAAGACCAAGACAAAGTTAGGTCGCACAAGAGGATGGCGAAGGGCAGTAGATCCCGATTTCGCCTCGCCTGGGACAACGATGCCCGGCCAGCTGCTAACGTGAACAAGCAGCACAGCTGCAACCCTGCTTCGTCCGTCTAGGGGCAACCGTAGTCCGTAGAGGTCCATTCCTCCATTTCTGTTCCACCCCACCATTTCTGTTCCTTGATCCAACCTACGGTCTGCTAGTAAAAACCAGGCATCCCACAGTCGATTCCTTTGATCACGGTCTCGATCCTACTAGCCCAACCAAAGTCTCGATTATGTAGGTGTATATTATGGGCTTCCATGAAGAGACTTCGATTATGAGCTTCATTACTAGGACCGCGATATTAAAAAGGCCTACAAGGACTCTTGAAACTTAAAAGCCCACACGATTGGGAGGGGCCTCATCGGGGCATGCAGCGGTGATGTGCTACCTTATCTGAGCACTATATAGCTTCATCATTGTCGAATTACAGGAGAAGTGAAACATCAAGGGAGTAACAAAAACAAGGAATTGTTCATGCATACAGGGTGATATGCATAAACAATGGGCATGGTTGTTGTGAATTATCTGGGATCCTCTAGAGTAAATTAGCATGTTGTAAATTGTTGTCTACGAGGTGAAATATGTATGCTAACGACACTTCTAATGCATGCCTCAAACTACCTTTCCATGCAAAAGGCCGTGTAGTGTAGCTGGCCCTTGCCTATTTATATATCGGGCATCTCAGATTCAAATCCATGTATTACCAGGTCTATGTGGTGTGATAGATCTAGATGTTTTACAAGGGACTAACCATAATGTTACATTACTGAATTTGAGAAGATGGAGGGAAACAAGACATGTGATCAATTACGTGTCCTTCTACGAAGAGCAACTAAGATTGCATTTAGCATGCAAACATGTTAGATAAGCTCCAAGTATATATGATGGCATTAAGAGCTGTGATAGCACAATTGAGAACCTTGATGTTATAGAGCATTAAGCTCTTTGACCTGATCTCTAAGACCCTAACCAACGATTCATTTTGTTGGAGGGTTCAATTTATACTGCAGAACCTTGATGTTATAAAACATTCAGCTCTTTCAACTGATCTGTAACTAATGATTCATTTTGGTTGAGGGTTCAATGATTATTTATGTTATGAAGCATGCATAACATTATCTACTAATAAAACCACTATACAATGTAAATAATTAAGCTAGTTAAAATTTATATATACAAATAAACATACAAGTTATCAAAAATGACAAGTTCAAGAGAGCTGCTATAGTCTAACGGTCTCACCTTTCTTCTTTCTTTTGAAATAAATTTTATTTAATTGCATATCTTTTAGTTTATTCTGCAGAAAATAGAGGGGAAACATTCCCAGAGCATTTATTATCTAACGAAACTTTTCCCGTGCTATCATGGAGGAATTTATACAACTTTGTACCATCGTATTAGGAGCAGGAGCAGGGTATATGAAATGAAATGGTAAATTTTCTTTGCAACATTTTCAGAAGAACAAAAGTAGTGCTTCCATTTTTCTGTACCCATCTGATGGCCGTAATTAAAGATTTTTCAGTTAGTGAGAAAAAGGTCTTCATCTGCTTCAAGATCTGTCTCTGATGCACTCATACACTTCCATTATATATGAATAGCAGCTTGAAGAAGGATCAATGTACCTGTCACCTGGAGCCATGTGCAATCAGAAGCGAAAATAGAAACCGGATGGAGCTAGTTGTGTGTTTAAGAGATATAACTCCAACACACATTTGGACAACATCACACCATTAATATAAAAAACCTGAACTTGTCCTAAAAAAAATCCTAGGGGTTTTGCTACATTACTCTCAAATGACCGTGGACCATTGATCCGGATAACTGTAAATACATATTAACTTCGTAGAACCGTTATGAGATTTTGTTTTTGTTTTTGTTTTGAGAAACTAGAAACACAAGGAAAATATATATTTAGTAGATCTAACATGCATGGATTGTACCGATGATTCCTAATGTGTCATGTAATGTTTTTTTCTAAATTGTTTATCTACGACCGTCCTAAAAAAGAGTGTTTCCGTGATTCGAAACTTGTCCCATAGAAAACGAGTTGTAAGACTCCTGTAGCTGCTTCAAGATCTGTCCCTGAAAGATAGATAGACACCCAGTTGTCTCAACAGAAGCCAGTAGTAGTAGTGGAGTGCGCTTTATCAACAAGCTTAGCTGGTTGAACACTGAACACAGATGGGTATACTCCTATATCCATATATACCTGTCACCCTGCAGCAGTCAAAAGTGGATGATAACAGACTAACAGGAGTTCGGTATGAGTTGGACAGATAATTCATCAACCAGGCTCGACCACACACCTCTAGCTCCAGTCGTCTAAACCTTCCAAAAAACCTTCCCCACCTGTGACCACATGAGCCAGAAATGGAGCCGCCAAGCGTGGAGGATTTGGACCGACATGTCACCACTCACGACGTTTCAGAGGAAAACAGCAAGCTCGTGCCATGACGGCAGTTCCATCTGAACAGAAGACAGGAACGGAGCTTATTTTCGCCGCCATCATCTCCAGCACCTTTCCTTTCTTTCTTTTCAATGGAACCTTTCGTTTCTCTCGTTTTAGTGGAAGGCAGAATAGACCCAATATCAGTGACGTGTTGCTGACCCTGGAGGTCACATTGTGAGAGGAGGCCAGGGGCATGACGACGCAGACAGATGCGGCGATCGACGCACTAATTTTCTGAAGCAAACTAATCAGAATGCAAAATCTAGTACTACCACGTTCTGCACGCGCATGGAACAAGTTCTTAATTAATTTTCCGTGGTCTGGACGTATTCCAGAGCTCCAAATAACAGTAACGCGGAGTAGAATGGCAAGAAAACATTGCTTGCACATGCACGGCAGATGGCAGAGAGGCCGTCAGTACGTCGTCTATTCGGATGCATGCATGGTAACATGGAAGGCGTTTTCTTGGGGATAATAGGAGGGACGATGGAAGCAGCCAAGATGTGGAATTGACCAAACATATAACCCTTTTTCGCTCCCTAATAATAATGTCGGGCTCACGGAAAGTCAGCCCATTTAAAATAATTTCCAAGCATATGGGTGGCATCGTCAAAGCTCCCATTCCTTTCTAGCTTCAGCATCCGGACGGAGCGGCTCGATCTTCCAAAATTATATATTCACGTCATTTCGGCAGCCGCGGCGGCGCGCGTGATGAAGGTGAAACGGCCAGCCGACTGATGGGATGATTTGCGCCACCGCCGCCACCTGCCATAGTCCAGGCCTCCAGGGAGGCGAGGCTGCCGTGAGTTCCGGTGTTGCCGCGGAAGTCAATCTGACGAGGCGCCGCAGCAGCAGCCGAAAACGCTAGACACTTGCCGAATCTGCTGGGCTTTCTCTCGCCGTCGTCAAACAGGGAACGCACAGCACGCAGCCAGCTGCTAATTCTATGAACGTGGCAAATGAAACGCAATTTCGGCTACTAGCGTAACCGATGTTTGCATTCAAAATAAAGGAATTGTTCATGAATACTGGGTGATATGCATAAGCAATGGGCATGGTTGTTGTGACGGTAATGATTGGGGCCGGCCGTCCAGACGCGGGGCGCGTGCACCTGCTGCCCTGCCCCCGCGCACGTTCGGGCTAGACCCAACGCGGGCGCGTGGCGCCGGCCCCACGCACGTTTCTTTTTTTGTTCTTTTTTGTTTTTTCTTTATCATTTTTATTCTTCTTTGTTTCCTTTTTCTTTTTCATTTTTCTTTTCCTTTTTCTTTTTTATTTTATTTATTTTTCTTTTTCCTTTTTATTATTCTTTTTTCCTTTTTCTTATTTTTTTATTATTTTATAATTCTTTATATGGATATTGTAAAAGTAGATCGGAAATATTGCACATGTTGTTGTAGGTGTTTCAGATGTATATTATAAGTGTTGCTTAAAATGTTTTATCCTTTTTTCCAACGTATGTTTCAAGTTTATGTTCTTTGATTTTGTTTTCAAAATCAATGTTTGTAAGTGTTTCATTCGGATGTTCCATATGTTTTCACATGTATTGTTAGAACTGTTTTATCTAAATGTTGCGTATGTTTGTAGATGGTTTCCAAGTGTTTTCAGATGTTTTTTCCTAAATGTTTCATCTGCAAGTTTCGAGCGTTTCAGTAGTTTTTTACATATGTTTCAAGTGTTGCATCTGAATGTTTCAAAATTAAATCTGGTGTTACAATTAGTGTTTCAAAGACATGTTTCATGTCCATCCGCTAGATAGGGAGGCCCGCCACCGACGGCGATTATCCTCCGTCCTAGATAGCGTGACCTCGCATCTTCCCAACATCCTTCATCGTACATATGCTTGCATAATCATTTTTTCTTGCCTCCTTCTGTGCTTCGTAGCGGTCATTCTCTATCTTTGGCACCCGATCTGATATAGCCGGCATAACCTCACACCAGCCCATCGTCTACCTCCTCTGTTGCCGTCTAACAAGATCGATCGTTCCCCTTCTTTGCTTGTCGTCTGAAAGAAGGGGTGAAACATGCATGTTGCAAAAGTATGTATCTAATATTTTAGTAGTTTTCACAAGTATGTTGCAAGTGTTTCGTATCAATGTTGCAGAAGTATATTGGGCTGTTGTATATGTTGAAAATTTTTTTATCAAAATATATCCATGTGAGATCGTGTTTTGAAGAATTAATTGCAAAAAACATAATTGTGCAATCAGATTTTAATTAGGATACTTGGTTTAGGTGTTATAGCTTTTTTAACATAAAAAATCATCACGCAATATTAGGTGATAGGTATGCATTGGCTGACATGCAGCATGCATGCACATGGGCAACCAGCTTGGTGCCCTGGCCTGTGGCGAATTGGGCCTGACGCACGCTCCGGGCGCTCGTTGTTGCCACAACTGCTCGCCACGGGCGTCCGGACCAGCTGGTCCGTCCGGACGTCCGATGGGACGCAGTACCCTTGTTGTGAATTCTTTTTGGGATCCTGATCTAGACCAAATTAGCATGTTGTAAATCGCTGTCTATGAGGTGATAGATGTATGCCAACAACACTTCTAATGCATGTCTCAAACTACCTTCCCATGCAAAAGACCGTGTACCTGGTCCTTGGGTATTTTTATACCACGCATGTCATATTCAACCCCATGTATTACTCGGTCTAAGTAGTGTGATAGATATATATGTTTTAGAAACTAATGTCGATACTGTTGTATTACTAAATTTGAGAGGATGTAGGGAAACAAGACATAATCAATATGTGACCTTCTACGATAAACAAATGAGTTTG
The DNA here is from genome assembly GCA_038502445.1 of Eremochloa ophiuroides. Classification (NCBI taxonomy): domain Eukaryota; kingdom Viridiplantae; phylum Streptophyta; class Magnoliopsida; order Poales; family Poaceae; genus Eremochloa; species Eremochloa ophiuroides. The sequence continues at coordinate 85,423,763 of JAHLJS010000007.1, read as the reverse complement.
CTTTTAGTATATGCAAATATGTTGGATAAGCTCCAAGTATATATGATGGTATTAAGAGCTGTGATATCAATACTTAGCACCAAAACGTAATAAAGCATTATGTTCCTTAGGCTATTCTCTAACGAACAATTCATTTTGTTTGAGGCTTCAATTTGTATTGCGGACCTTGATGTTAAAAAGCACTCAGCTCTTTCAACTGATCTGTAACTAATGATTCGTTTTGTTTAGGGGGTTCAATGTGTATTTATGTTATGAAGCATTCTATTTTGTTTGAGGTTACGGTACGGTGAGGTTCCGACCAGCGTTACCATAAAAAGTCAAACTAATCGAGGCGCTAGAAAACGCTAGACACTTGGCCAAATCTACCAAACATTCTCATCGTCATTGAACACGGAACATACAACACGCAGCTAGACACAGCTAGCTAGTAATTCTATGAACTTTGCAACTAAAACGTAACCGGGTTTCTACTACTAGCGTAATCGGCGTTAAACACTTTGCACTAGCTCTAATCTACTCTATACACAAGCTAAATAAACAATTCTAGCATCTTATAATTTCTAGGCACACAAAGGCTAAGTCACTACCAGTGGCGAAGAGACGTAGTAGCTTGTGGGTGCAAATGCACCCACAAAAATTTGAGGAACCGCTATCAAACAAAATTTCACCATATTTATAGTTTAAATTTAAAATCTACAAGAGAAGCGCACCACCCTCAAATTTACTCTAGATTCGCCACTGGTCACTACTCTAGATTAGTGAGCTCAGAAAGGTCTAACTAAATGAGCCTCTTTAACCATCTAAACAAGCAAAACAAAGACTTAACTATATTAAAGAGCTAGCACAACTATGAAATGTGAATACAAGGAGTAGTGAGTGTGATAGAGAATCACCAATATAATCAATAATGAATCATTAAGTGAAATCTAAGAATACCAAGAAGGTCAACAATAGGGATACAAGATTTATATCTAAGTTCACGTGCTTACTAGCACGCTAATTCCCGTTGTGTCGACCTTCACTTACTGGTTCGGTTGGCATGCACAAGCCAAGCCCAAACTTAGACACCACAAGAAGCTATCACAAGCAAGGTAACTTAATGACATAAGCAATTTGCTAGTGTTACCTTGCGGCTCTCTGGAGGGGAAGACGTCAACCCTCACACAATCACCAGTGTGGACGGAGACAATCTCCTCCTCCTCCAAACACCTCTGCTGCCTGTTCAATCTTGATCGAAAAGGATACAAGTTCCTTCACCATTTTGCGTGCAACGATGTCAGTTTTTGCTTTCTAATCAATGGAATAAATTCTTTTGGAACAAAAGGAAGAGTTAATCGTCCTGCATGGGCCTGCGCCGGAAGCAACACATTTTGTCTCTTCTTTCACTGTCACACCAAGCTTTCCATCCTAGACCATGCAGGAGCTTGAATTCATCAGAAGATCAATGATATACTGACTGCTCAGGATATTTATTATATCCTGATATTTATTCACATCGTGCACATCATGCTCTTCGTTTTCCCTCCATTTCCTGAAAATCCCCCAATGTGCGGCAAGTGCAGCACACCTACCCTGTTTCAGATATTTTGAACTTAACCCTGACAAGTATACACATGCATATTTCCAGCAGAAGCAAAGAGAACGCACGTTTTGTGCGACCATGTAGGATTCCGACAAAATCCGCAGCTATTCTCTTGCAGCCAAAACAGACCACTATTTACTGTAGCATTAGGCGGTTACCGAAGTAGCCAACTATAGACCAACTTTGCACAGCATTGGTACTATAAAAGGGAGGGTATATGAAGAACGCCTTGGACTCAAATTCATATTCGTTCAGAGTGATAAGATACCTTTAGCACAGAGTCAAATTAAAGAGTATCGTCACTTATTCGCTTTAACCGACACGGTACGTATCACACAGTCAAACGTTAATAACTTGACTTGAGGTACGAGAGAATTTACAAGACCAAAATGCAAATTTGGTCACATGCAACTGACAGGACAGCAAACAGAGGAAAAAAGCAAGCCCGTGCCAACAATTACAAGGAAAAAGTGCAAGCATCACCATCGGTTACGTTATCTGTTGTCGTCTACCTTGTGCAATACAAAAACCAAACGCAGGCAGACGTGTTGGAGCTAGGCACGCACAGTGCAACCACCAAGACTTCTTATGCAGGCATAGGATCGGAAGCTCCTGAATTGACCAGGGAAACACCGTGCATGCATACTACTCTGTTCCAAATTATAAGTATCATTTCAGTTTTCTGAAGTCAAATCATCACACAATTGGCTCCAGTCACCTAAGCCATCCAACTAACGACCCCAACCTGTGGTGTGATGTCCTTTGAGACGAAAATGTCCGACAAGCTCGTGCCATGACAGCAGTTTTTTTTTTTAAGAATCAGAAGGAGCCAGAGGCTCCTACTGTAAATATATTAAGGAAGAAACAAAGTACAAAAGAGTTATTTACATGTAAGGAAACAGAAAATTACAAATTAGAATTGATCCATGACTCTACGATGGGAATTACATTAGATTTTACTCTGTGGACTAGCAGAAGTGCTTCATCTGTCACGTGTCTTTTGCAGTCTTGTACTGTAGGGGCTTTGTTTCGGAAGATAGCATCGTTTCTCCCATGCAGATTCCCCAGCAGAAGAGGATGAAAAGATCCAATGCAAAATTTTACTTTTAGCTGAGTTTTCCAAGCTTGAAAGATTTGCGTGAAGGAGAGACTGTCGCCAAAAAGAAAGTTTACCAAACCCCAGCAGTCCTTGGAGAAGGGACAATGAAAAAGTAAATGCATCATAGTTTCCTCGGCTACATTCTGACAAATGACACAATGATAGCTTTCCAATTGCATTCCTTTTCTTCTCATCATGTCTTTAGTGCTCAGCTTATCTCTAAGGATTAGCCAAAAGAAAATTTTATGCTTGCCTTGACAGGAAGTTTTCCACAACCATCTGAAAATTGGCTAAGTTTGAGAATGCCCAAAAAGTGATTTATAAGCCTTGGTGGAGGAAAAGTTGGGAGTTCCCCAAATATATGACCATATATCTCTTGGCTCAGGAATAGTTAATTCATTCACTTCTGATTGGAGATCTTGAAATTGAGAGTAAGCTTGGACTGACAGTGGAAGATTGAAAAGCTCTAGAAACGAATCAGAGCTATGAACTTTGCTTAGGCTTAAAAATTTGTGCTTGGCGAAAGAGAAAAGTTCTGGATAGTGCAGTCTTCTTACTTGACCATTCCAAAGATCATTCCAAAAGAAACAAGTTTTTCCATTGAATATTGTTACACTCTGGCTAGCCCTTTATATTTATCCAAGAGCTTTAAAGCATCCTTCCACCAAGAGGATCCCTTAAGATTAGATGAACCTGGCAGACGTCCGCCGGCCACGACGGCGCTTGTCGTCGTCGTTGCCGCCGCAGCCGCCATCGTAGCCAGCAGCTAGCTTTATCAGCACTCCAGTCATTTCAGCAGTGACGTGTTGCGTACAGGCTCTGACGCGGTGGCTTGTCAGGACGCTACCTGCCATCCAGTTGGTCTCCGGCGGACTGGCGGCGGCGGTGCAGCGTGTTCCGGTGTCCAATGACAATGGAGCAACGCTTTGAATTGACAGTAGAAGACAAATTGAAGTTAGGTCGCGCTCGGGGGATGGGGACAAGCACGTCCCATTCACCGGCAAGGAAAACTCCGACGGCCGGCCACCTGCTCACCTCAACTCATGGCGACATTGCTTACAATTACGACACGATTTTTTCTAGCTGGGGGATAGAATACAACACTCTTCACCTCTCTAATTTTTTTTTCACTGCTGGCATCATGCTTCTTAAGAATTAAGAACCCAAAAAATGTAATAATTAATGCGAGTTCGCTGCTCGTACGGCCAACCCTGAGCATGGGAGATGAGATGGTCAGATAAAAGGGAAAACAATTGGGTAGGGACCATCCCTACGATGCAGGGTGAGAACTGTGCTGCTGACATGTGAACCAGAACACATCTAATTTACCATGTAGGTGGTTGAAATGATGTTGTGGCCCACATGTCAACAACACAAATAAAGGACCTCTTGTCTTATAAAATTATTGACGGATCGAGATGAATGACCTCTTATCTTCTAAAATTATTTACGGAGATATGGTATGATAATTGATAAAGTGCTGCCTCCGAAAATAGAATATCTCCTAAAAACTTTGTAGTGTTCCACTAACTTTTCTTTCTTCTTTGGGGCAGGCAGCTTGCACGTATGATGAGGACCACGGCCATGCGTGTTCTCACCACTGCACTGTAAACGCGTGGGCGCACGTGTGTGTGCACGTGCACGCATCCGTGCATGCATGCTTGCCCTATACGGTTCGTCTCTTCAAAACCAAGAGTGGTTTTAACCAATGCAACTGTGCGGCAATGGCTGCATGCACTCCTGTGTCCTGTCTGCATCCACCAGAGCGCCACGCGTGCCACACAACACAAGAATAATAATCATGGACTGATGGACACGTTCCAATCACAACACAAACCCAAGTTCAAGTGCACGTCTCAAGGTGGAATTACGTACGTTTACATGTAGCAATACTACAGTTTTAAATATTCTGCAACCTGCGCTGGTTTCATAGGAGCACCAGGTCAGCGCAGATAATATAATGCAAGTGTTTCGGGCTTTCAGCAGCACGAGCAAAGGCATCGCTTCAATCGATCTCTCCACCACGTACAGTACTCCCTTGCATTGCATTATTCGTCGCTCGATCGTCAACCTGAAAGCAGGCTGCAGTGGCAGTGCAGTGCAGGGAAAACTAACCCTAGTGGCGTAGATGTCGGTGCAACAAGCTAGAAAACTAGTAGCACATGAGCATATATAATACACGGCAGAGAAGACGTATATGATGGAATGAAGCAACGAAAGCAATGCTTATCCAAGCGCAATCTCTGGAACGAGCCCAATGATCTCACGGTCGCAAGATCTCCTCTCCACCTCCAGCAGTCCCCTTGTCTCCTCTCTTTTCTTTGGTTCTTCATCATTATCAGAAGCACTGACTTTTAACCACCTGCTGCTTTGGCCGCATGCAACCTTTCTCGATCGGTCCTGATGGATGATATGAAGGGCGCCGTGCCGGCACGCGAATCACGGAGAAACGAATACTTGTATGTGCTACAGTGCAGCAACCATTATATACTTACAAGAATTTAGGAGACTACTAACACTTTGATTTACAGAATCAGTCAAATGGTCTGCGTGTCTTCCAAAAAGCACACATTTTCAGATGCGAACGAATCTTTTCCAAGGCGCTAAACAAACTATCGTCATTGTAAATCAATTATCAAGGTGGACTGCGGATTAAAGATCTAAGGAAAATGAATATGAGTTTGCTTTGTAAGTGGTGGTGGAAAATTGAAAATGGATCAGGAATTTGGCAAGATATTGTCAAAAGAAAGTACTTGAAAAATAATAATATCTCACAACTCAAGAAGAGTTACAAGAATTCTCCGGTGTGGAATGACTTGCTGAAGGTAAAACATATTTACCTCAACAATAGGTCAATGGTGATTGGGGATGGAATGTCAACTGGCTTCTGGGACGATCGTTGGTGCGGCTTAGTGCCTTTGGCTGAGAAATTCCCATTACTATATGAAGTGTGCAATGAGCAGTCGCTGTCTGTTCACGAGTTGAAGAGGAGAAATTGGAGACTGACCTTTAGAAGATGGTTAGATGAAGGGTTACAAATCCAGCTGCGTAGACTTCAAGATATTGTTCACAGTTTTAGTGTGATTAATGAAAAAAAATAAGGCCAGATGGGACCTAGAGAAGTCAGGGATTTTCTCAGTTAAATCAACATATAACTTTTTATGCAGAGAGGAATATGGGTGTAATTTCAGATTCTTATGGAAGGCTAAAATCCCTTTGAAGATTAAGATTTTCATGTGGCTAGCGTTACAAAATACTATACTTTCCAAAGACAACCTTGAGAAAAGAAAGTGGGTTGGCAACTTGTCTTGTGCCTTCTGTACAAATAAAGAAACTGTTCAGCATATATTTTTTGGTTGTATGACGGCCAAATATATTTGGATTCTGTTGGCCTTTGCTTTTGGTGTCCAATACAGACCGGGTAGCGTGGAACAATATTGGAGTTGGATTAACGGTATTCTTCCACAAGGGTCTCAATTTCACACCTTTGGTCTTGCTGCTGTGTATTGGGCATTATGGAGAACCAGAAACACTGTGTGCTTTGATGGGAAAAGGATAAAGTCTCCGACTGAGATAGTTTGTATAATGTGCTCGTTTTTTATATATTGGACAGGTTTATTGAAGGAGGAGCTCAAACAATAGGTTCTTCAAGGCGTTGAAGTGGTGAAGACAACGGCTCTTCATTTCCACAAGATGGAAGAGCAGGCACGGGAGCAGAGGGATCAGCGCCTTGTGCCCTTCTCGGGTTGACGATCTTGGTTGTGTTTGACTAGATGTTCTTTACAGTTCCGTCCTTTAGGCTATCGGTTTGCCTCCATAAACTGTGTAAGGCCAGGTGGTTGGATTTTACCTGGAGTGCTGTTGGCTCTTGCATTCGTTCCCTGTGTGTCCGTTTGCTTGAGCAATTTTGTTAGCTGTGGTTGCGACTAGTAAACTAGCTGGGTACCTGTCGTTGAAACTCAATTGTAATTTCGTTGCTTTGGTAATGAAATTCGGTTTTTAACGGTATGGAAAAAAATCAAAGACCCTACCACTGTCTGAATTTCTATTATTTATTTGTTTTTCTAGAATGACTGGTAAGAATTATCGTGGTGACGAAGCCTATGGATGTGTGGGCTAGCCTGCTTGTGCTTGCATCTCTGTAGCTATAAGGATCTCGTGACAATTGGACCTTTTTTTTTTGAAACAAAACAATCGGACCTTCGACATTGCCGGTTCAATATAATGGAAAGGATACGAGTTCCTGCACCATTCGCCTTGCAGAAGCATTCATGATAAGCCATGACTTTACTTCTTTTATTATATACACGTAATTCTTGCATAGTCACATTCATTCAGCGAGTGAGACACTTTGAGCAGAGACTCAACAAAGAGTATCATCACTTATTCGCTTTGATCTAGTGCGCAACTTCCACTAGTAGAGAACGGACCTTCAATCCTACATCAGGATTCGGCTTTAGTCCCTGTATTTTTTTGTGTTCCGGAGTAAAAGGAGCTTTAGTCCCAGTATTTTTTTTTTGTGTTCGGTAGTAAAGGGAGATTTAGTCCCGGTTATAGACACCAACCGAGACTAAAGCTTTCTGCCCAACGGTTACTGGCCTGCGCAGGTGTGTCAGAGGACTTTTACTCCCGGTTGGGGCTACGAACCGGAAGTAAAAGTCAGTCTTTACTCCCGGTTGGGGACACCTGCCGAAAGTAAAAGTTTAATCCCGACTGGGGGCACCAACCGGGTCTAAAAACTAGCCATTAGTCCCGGTTGGTGATCCCAATCGGGACTAAAAGCCCCCACCTATACAAACTCCAAGCTTCCTTCTTCCACCTCTAACCCGAGCAAGCTTTGTTCTTCCTCTTTGCTTGTGTTCTTCCTGTGTTCTTTGGCCATCATACGATTTCTTCCACTTCTACATCGATTCTTTGGTTTTAGAGGTTACTAACTTCATTCTCACACCTTTATTACTTCTATATCTCATTTCATGGTCATTTATACTTGATTCTAGATGTTACAAATTTCATTGGTTTTGTAATGCATTTCTTGACTTGTGGGCATTTATACTTGTATTAACATGATAGATTGTATTTTTGGATGGTGAGAGCTTATAGGTGTTTATTTCAACTAGCATGCACCTTTTATTTGTTTTCATATATAGCTTACAGTTGTTTTCACAAATAGCTTAATAATTATTTCATGGTTTTTTTAATATCTTATTAGTTTACAAAATGAGCAATTCATAGCAATTTACAAAAATAATATATATATATATTGGTTTTTTTGAATATATCACTTTGCAACATGAGTAATTTATAGCAATTTATATAGTGTATTTTTTTAATTTATGGGCATTTAAGCTTAAATTTATAGTAATTTTAAATAAATATAGAGACTAGATGGCGACTCCTTCCGGGTCCTTGAGACAATAGCAGACTTTATTAACAATCAAATCTTGAATCCCAGTGGCGAGAACTACTGCGGCGGGAATTAATTTTCTTGGCTTGTAATTACAAATTAAGGACAAATACATGTATATATTATGTACAATATGTGTATATTCAATCATACATGTGATATATATATAATTTCCTACTATATTTGTGTTAATTATTTACATATGCTTGATACGTGCATATATATAACATTAGCGTAGAATGCGTATTCAAATATCTATATTAAATCATAAACCCTAAATATGGATTAATAAGCTGAAATGGGCCAGAAAAAGAAAAACACCTTTACTCCTGGTTTGTAATACGAATCGGGACTAAAAGTGTCTGCCAACGTGGCTAGACTGGAGGGACTTTTAGTCCCGGGTCGTGTGTTACGGACCGGGAGCGTTTCATGAACCGGGAGTAAAGTGTGGACCTTTACTCCTAGATTCATAGTCCGGGTTGGAAAACCGGGAGCAAAAGCCCTTCCCAACCGAGAGTAAAACTTAAACCTGTACAAGTGTTCAATATATGGGTCTAACAAGAATAACGGAAAATAATAAAGCTATCCTGTTAAGTGTTCAAGTTGATGTCGTAAAAGTGCCCAACAGCCAGCAGGTCACTTGAACAGGAAGTGTTGTGACTTGTGGGAAAGATGAAGTAGCTGCTGCCTGGCGCCGCGAGGCCAGGAAACCTAGCGCCGCCGCCGCTGTCTTCCTCTGTCCACCACTGCTGACCCCTTCCCTTCTCCTCTGGCATCTTGCACTAGTACAGGATCGGGTTTTACTCCCGGTTGGGAAGGGGCTTTACTCCCGGTTTCCCAACCGGGAGTACGTTTCCGGGAGTAAAGGCCCTCCTTTACTCCCGGCTCAGGAACCGGGAGTAAAGGGGGGCCTTTACTCCTGGCTCGTAACACGGACCGGGAGTAAACGTCCCTCCAGCCTAGCCACGCTGGCGGGAACTTTTAGTCCTTGTTCGTATTAAGAACCGGGAATAAAGGTCATTTTCCTTTTTTTGGCTCATTTCAGTTTATTAATTCATATTTAGGTTTAGGGTTTAATATAGGTATTTGATTACGCATTCTACGCTAATGTTATATGCGTACGAGTACCAAGCATATGTAAATAATTAACTCAAGTATAGTTAGGAAACTACATATATCACATGTATGATTGAATATATACATATTGTACATAAAATATACACACGTGTTTGTCCGTGTCCTTAACCTAGAATTACAAGCCGAGAAAATTAATTCCCGCCGCAGTAATGCTCTCCATCGAGATTCAAGACTTTTTCATTAAGAAAGCTTGCTATTGTCTCTTGGATGGCTTTGACATTGTGTTGTTGTAGGGTCCTCTGCCTCAACCAATTAGTCTTCAAATTGAGAGAAAAAAATATCAGTATGCATATATATATGATTAATCACGTATACACCCAAATATATTTTGCAACTTACTTTGATCCTCTCTTCAGGAGTTCTATTAGAGTGCACCCTAAGGAACTCGCACATGTAGTATCCACATTGGTTGTTCCCTGGCTTCTGCTGCAGACACCACTATACGAGAAAATAATACCCTCGTCATCCAGTGATTCGAACTATGGCAAATGAAGATGTTGGACACTACATATAGCAAGGTGCTACTTACTAGGGGTGTGGCTGTTTGTAGTGGTGCTTTGCACTCGGGACGATGATTTGAAATGAATTCTGCCCAAACACTGTTCAATATCCAAAAGAATCATTTCGGAGTTAATAGAGAGAAGGTGTATATATGTATATAAACATATAATGAGTTGTGGAAGAGTGAAATTAGATTACCGCTGGATCATCTCTATCATTGGTTGGTATCGTCCCAACTCCTTTTTCATCGAGTCAAAGAGAAATAACTGACTGGTGGATAGCTTGATGACCATCAAGATCCAGTGATTGCTGCATAGGAATCATAACTCGATAAACTATATATACGGTGCATGTATAAAAAAATGACATTATAATTAATAACACTCACTCGCAGCTGTACGGGAAGAGAATCGTTGTCTTCTTACTTTGTTTCTCTATCATCGTCTTAAGATTCACCTCCGCTTGAACTTTCCAATTAAGAGTAACTGGGTTTTTGAATACGAAATACAAATCAATGAATCCAATGGTATCGTCCCTTCTTTTTTTGATGACCCCCATCTCATATCTGAAAATATATATTGAAGAACATATATGTAGTGTGAGCTATGATATGTAATTACATAAACAACAACAGGCCCGGTGCTATAATGACTTACAGATAATAGCAGCTCAAGATAGACTTGTCGAGCGAGTCCAGGTGGCATAGCTGGTGTAATTCACTGAATTCAATGTATATGGTATCATCGCCACGGAAGAAGTGCTCGTTGTGAATTTTGACCACTATGAAATTCTCTTTTCTGGCACACGCCTCTAGGTACCACTTATTCAACAAGTATATTTGCATGCCCAGTTCTGGGTATTTCGCAGGGTTGTAGAGTGGCTTGCCATATTCATATTTTCTCCAGGTATCAACAACTGGCGCACTGTCGATGTGTCCACTTTGGAAGATTTGCTGAAAGTTGAGACCGATAGATAGGATGAAGTCACCAAGGTCATCTAAATTGACATTTGAAGGTACGGTCTCCATGTACGATTCGTTTGAACCGTATTGATCACTTACAACTAGGGGTTCAATCTCTTTTGATTGTTCCCCAAGTTATGGAACATCTTTCCCTGCTGTCTTCTTCTTCTTCGACTTCTCAATAGTTTTGATGAGAGTTCAGTCATAGTCTGATGGCGGCGAGGGCTTACGACCTTCACGCAACATTCTAGCTTTTTCGTCCACCTTTTGCCTCAGTGCATTTGGATGCATGTAAAAGTACAGCTTGGGTGGCTTTGCCTTTAATGCTAGTCTGTGTGTTTCATTTTATCAAAGTAACTAGCCACTTCTTTTTTTGCCTCCGCACTTTTTTGCTCTTCAGTCATGGCAGAAGGCAATTTCTGAGGGATAGGATTGCTGGAAGTTTTTGCCTTCTTCTTCTTCGGCGGGGACGAGGACTTCGTTTGCACCCTCTTAGTAGATATTGTTCCAGAAATTGGAGGGTGCGGAGCCGGCTGTGGCGGACGGGACGGAGGCATCGGAGACCTCCTTGGGGTGGCGGAGGTGCCTGAGGGGGCGTCGGAGACCTCCTTGGGGGTGGCGGAGGTGCCTGAGGCATCGGAGACCTCCTTGGGGGTGGCGGGGGTTCCTGAGGCGTCGGAGACCTTGGCGGAGGGGGCTGAGGCGTTGGAGACCTCCTTGGAGCACTGTGGTGGTCTGGTGAACGAACAATTGGACTTAGCTCCCCCTCCAACCTAGGTGATCAGTATGGCAAATAAACGAATGTGAGAATCTGACAAGATTAATTATTACTTAAGTCAACAGAAACTTAGTGTGTGATTATTTTCATGTATGTACCTCCGGGGAGGGAGCGGAGAAGGCGACGCCCCAGGAATGACGATGTAGCGCTTGCGCTAAAGAATGAATGCATGCTCTACCTCTCATAGAGTCTTCTCCCCATCACTTCTGGGAATGTCAAGAGGTACATCGCTGAATCTAGAGAGTACCCTATCCACCGACACCTTAGCATATCCAGGTTGGATTGGTTGCCCATGGATTACCTGCTCAGTGGCTACGAGGAAACAACAGCCGTAGTCACTAGGACTGTGGCATTGTCCTTTAGAATGTGCAACTCACATGCTGTCATATGTTGTGTGACATCATCCACGGGAAAGCGAAGCCCTGCATTTCCTAGAGCTGGCATGTCCGTGGATGCACAACTGCTTCTCATCTGATCAAGGGGGCTAATGTTGACCCCAGGTCCCATCGCTGATGTAGACTTTCTCTGGGTGCTCAATTGTATGTGCACTTGCCGTTTGATCTCCTCCTGCATTTCTTGTTGCAGTGTCTTTTCCCGTTCTCGCGACTGTAACACAAACTCCTCCAGGAGGCGGAGTCTCTTGTTCTCCTCGTCCTTCTTTCTCTGGTGGCTTCTGTACGTTCCTCTGTCCTGAGAAAAACCATGAAACCATGGGATAGCACCTTTGCCTCTTGTTCGCCCACCATGCTCAGCACTTTCTAGGGCATACGTCAATTCATCTTTCTCTCTGTCGGGCCTGAACGCACCGCTAGCGGAAGCGTCCACCGCAAAAAGTAATCTTTGTGCTGCCCTTTGGATTTTTTCACCACACTACCTGCCCAGTCTCCAGGTCCAGCCTACCACCATGCGCAAAAAACCAATTCTTGGCACGGTCGGGCTAATCGAGTGAAGCCAGCATGAGCCCCTTAGCAATTACATCTGCTTCCATCTTTTCCCACTTGGGGACGCCACTCTTGTAGCCACCTGATCCCATGCGATGGTGGTATGCCTTGTGTCGAGCATTCTGTTGGTTCCTCCGCACCCATTGTTCACCTTCTTCTGAGGTCTTGAACTGTACGAACTCATCCCAAAATGGCCTCAACATTGAAACAGGGCCTGGAGCGATGAAATCCAGTGTCAAGTTCTTCTTCACATAATCATTATATAGATTTTTCTTCCAAGTTTGGAATTGTGTTGCCATCTTCTTCATAGCCCAACTCCTCACTAGCTCTTTCAAATCATCATCGGCTCCTTCAAGTGTGAAATGTGCAATGATATCATTCCAAATCAAATTCTTGTCAAGATCCGAGACATAACTAATATGAGGAGCGTCTTTCTTCTGTTTCCACTCTCGAGCATTGATGGGGAGCCTGTCCCTTACAAGGTACCCACAATGATAAATAAATTTCTTCGTGTTTGGTCCAAGTGGTTCTCCTGTCTCTCTGTTGAAATCAGAGATTACGAAGCGGCCCCCTGTTGACACCTGGGGTGGCACACGAGAATGACCGCAAGTGCATGGCTGTCAGATGTAGCTTTTCCCTAGGAGTAGTCCCAGGGTATATCGAATCCACAGGGAACGTGTGTGATAGGAGACGAGATCTAAGGATAGGGTAGAAAGAGATGGTTCCAAATGGTAATCCCTATAATTAAATGATACACCAAAGATTTGTTTTCTGTGAGCGTGCAAAGTCCTAAACTCGCCTTAGGGTAAGACTGATTAGGCCCAGTACACCTACAAGCTCTATGCTGATAAAACTAGACCGAACATGGTGGAATCCAGAGGATTATAGGGCCGTCACCACTTAGAACCTACCACTACTATCCGTGGGCCTAGCCGCACTCACGGATAAGATATAGCCTAAGCACCGCGCTTAATCTATAAACTTACTACTCTAACTCGGATCCAAGAACTAGAGCACTCTAACCAAGCAGTGAGACAAGCAAACAAATACTTAATGTATAGCAATAATTAAATAAGGAAGTAGAACTTTATTACCATAAAGAAGCGCAGAGGTAAACCATAGAAGAGGTTGCCGACAAGCCCGGCTCCTCCTTGAATGCCTCCTCTTCTCTTCAGAGAAGTGACTACTCACTCTCTAATGTGTAGGGGTACCACACATTCTACTTGAGACTATCTTTTGTATCTAATTCACTTAAGCTTCATAGTCTGCTTACAAATGAACAAATGACCCCTATTTATAGTGTTTACGGGCCCCTGGGGTACTTGTAGGGGGGTGTGGAGTCAGTTCGGAGTAAGTGAGACGGCGGGCGCCCGGGGTGGTATGGCAGCCGCCCTGTGATCCACCGCCTTTCACATCCGACGGCCCTCCATCCCTCTCCCAAGTCGGTTGGCACATCGATTTCTGGTTAGAAAGACGGTTTGTGGCCCGTAGGGAATGACATGTGGGCCCATGAATCCTTGGTTCATCACTTGATCTCCCTTGGATGAAAACCGACATCACATGGATGGTTGCAAGTGCTTGGGTGCCTTTCTATCGGATTGTGGTCGTGGTAGGCCATCTTGACAGGGCGGGCGCCCTGTCCAGAGGGCACCCGGATCCGAGTGCACTATTTCTGAGCCATTGATGATGAATCAACGTGTCATCACTTGTTTGGTGGGACGAGGCACGGATCCATGACGTGGCAGGGTGTAGATGGCACCAGGTGGGGGGCGGGCGCCCTGTGACTTGGCTCCCACCTAGCTCCCGTCACTTGCATTGCTCATATGTGCCTTGGTTCACTTTATTTTCACCTGTTTTGTACCTGCACTCACAATTCTCCAAGTACAAGTGGAACCAAGTAAAATTCAGACATAATATGCCTCTTTTCCATGGATTATGTCACTTTATCTTGCTATGTTGACGGTATTTTGAGGTGTTAACTCCCCCACACTAAGCTCTTGCTCATCCCGAGCAATTTACTTAGTGTAGATTCACGCCTTTCTTCTAAACTTGATCAAGCATAAACAGTGTTCTATAATCTCATACCCAGACTTATGATCTTTCCAGTGGCTAAAATCATACTTAGGCTGTTGAAGAGTGGAATAGTTATGAACTAGTGAGCCTTTTCTTACCTTGGAGCTTTTTAATTTTTCAAAGAAAATATGATTCATTATCTCCTCATATGAGACTCTCAGTCACTCATAGTGTAAGTTTCTTTCTGGTTTCCATGAGAGTACTCACATCTAACTTAAGGCTTTTGTGGAGCTCAAGGTGTGTGGAATAAAATGAGCATCTTTAATTTACTTATTTTGCTAAGCCAAACAAAAGATCCTAGGAGGGTTAAGTCATGCTCTCTAACCAAGATATGTAGTGGTGTGTATGGAATATGCTTTCACTCTTTGATCCATCCCTCTTTCAATCCTCAGGACATCGTGGCTTGCTTTCTTTCTTCTCTTTTTTTCTTTTTTTTCATCGGAGCACTTGCTCTTTTTTTTTCATCAGAGCACTTGCTCTCTCTCTTTTTTAGCCATGTCCCTGAGATTGAAGTTTTATTGGGATCTTTTCTTATCAAGCCTGGGGGAATGATGGAATCATGAAGTGGAAGAATACTTCTTATGTGGAAGTTCTCTCAGGGGTGTATGGAATCTTGATTTTTGAGGCATGACAAAACTCTCTACTTAGATCATTAGGCTTGGCAAAACTCAAAGTCTAATTAAAAGAGCTATATGGATGTTTTCCTACGCGACTCTTTTTGGCCTTGGTAGGTATTTTATCACATATGAGGGTAATGAATTCATTCATTTTTTTCAATAAATATTCTCCAAGGTAAAGAATGGACAACACTAGACATTACTATATCACGCTAATCAACAACTTAGGAAGATCATACTAAATAGAGTAGATCACAAGTCGTAGGCATTGGACAAGAACAAAGTTTATACAAGTCATGTCTTGAAGTATGGCATGGTTATCAGGCTAACTTTTTAATTATAGTGTGAAAAGTTTGTTTTTAATGTTTCAAGAGCATTTATGGGTGCAATAACTCAAAATAAACCGACAAAAATAATTATGAAGAAGTCATACCTGCGCTGTGTGCGAAGCTGGTCGTGTTGGGCACCAGAGGCTGGGCGGCCGCCCTACTACTCGGGCCAAAAGGCCTCGGGTGGCGTCCTTTAGTCACGTTTCACCTTTTTCAAGCTGCTTAGGTACTTGTTTCAGCAGATTGGTGTGGTGTTGGTGTTTTCCCCCACACTTTCTTTTTCGGTATTCCTAATCTTTACGCATGGAAGAGAAATGTAAAGTGATAAAGGCCCTATTGGTGGGAAAACACCAGCGGACCGACAAACAAATGTAGTAAAATAATCATAGGTGCTTTTTATTCATCTCGAGCTAGTACAAAAACTAATTGAATTCAAATAAAATCGAAAGCAAACACCTATGAGATCCTAGTCTAGTCCTATGGGGCTTCATAAAGGTCCTCATGCCCCATTGCCTTGTAGAGGCGTTTGATCTTGGAGGTGCACGCCTTATGCAGATGGTGAACTTATCCTCCACATCCAAGCGCCACATCTCATGCTCAGCCAGCTTATCTTCTAAGGCCTTGTTCTTGGCCTTCACCTTTTTCACTTGGGCTATGAGGCTCTCCATGGTGGCATCATTTCTGCCACTATGTTCCATCTCTCCCGGCACACCAATTGGTGGCGGGGTGCGATGGCGGCGAACTGAAGGAGCAGACAGCGACCCCTCCTGTGTCTTGTAGTCGCCAGAATCGGGAAGGCGATGCAGCACCTTCTCATAATGGCCATCCGGCAAGCGACGACCCGAGAGAGCATATTTTGGTCATTTCAGATTGGGAGTCGTGCCGCGGGTAGTGCTATCCGTCAAGGAGTCGGAGTTGGAAATCAACACCATATATTGCCTTCTCTGGAGGAGTTGGCGTGGGGAGATCCTTCTCCACGGGATAGGTCAGAGCCTTCTTTGGGGTGATCTCTCCGGTAGTGGGACGAGCATGCAGATCACTGCGGAGCCTCTTCCCTGCCATTCCTGACATAGGGGAATGTGTTGGGGGCGCAGGAGAGTGCGGCAGCCGAAAGGTGGGGGCGCCCGCCCTGGTGATGGGGCGCCCACCACCCCCAGGTTGGCCTTCGGGCTATGTTGCGCTGGAGATGCGATCAGGGTACATGGTGGAGGTTCTACGGCGAGTGGAACTGCGTCAACGATGTCGGTGGGAGCATCATCGTCGACTAGGAAGCGGAGCATAGTGGGTGACATGCTCTTGCTCTTGAATAAGGCCATGGCTAGGGTTCTAGATGGGTTTTAGATGATGGAGGGTCGTGGAGTCAAGAGGGAGATGGGGTTGGATATTTGACGATGGTCATGATAGAAGGATAGGCCTCCTTTGCAATATTCCAGGCGAATCTTTTCGAAATTCGCGTGGAGGAATGTTGCACCAACTGTGGATCATCGAGCATGTGTCAAAGGATCACATTTTTGCTGAATAGGGGGGTGGGCGCCGCATTAGAGGGTGCGGGCACCACCTTAGAGGCGGCGGGCGCCCTGCCCCTGGTGAGGTTTGCCCACCCTAGTCCCTGCAGGTGCTCTAATAATGACTCTAAGGCCCTTGGAAGGCTTTATTTACGATTTTCATTGGGCCTAAGAGGACACTTTTAATTAAAATAGGTAGTGTTTAGGGTTTATGAGCTCCACCACATCTATTTCTTCTTCTTCTTCCATCTCATGATAAACTTTAAGGCGCTGGCCATTCACTTTAAAAAGTTGGCCATCATCACTTTCTAGTGTGACGGCGCCGTGAGGTGACACTGCAACTACCTTAAATGGTCCCTCCCACTTACTCCGTAGCTTCCCATGGCCAAAAAGACGGACTCAGGAGTTAAAGAGCAAAACCTTATCTCCTAGGTGAAACTCCTTCTTTTTTATCCTTTTTGTCGTGCCATCTTTTAGTTCTTTCCTTATATAACTTAGCACTATGGTAAGCTTTCTCTCTCCATTCCTCTAATTCAGAGATCGGCATCCTCCTATTTTGTCCAGCCATCTCAAAATCCATGTTCCATTTTCTGATGGCCCAATGTGCCTTGAACTCTAGTTCTACAGGAAGGTGGCAAGTCTTACCATAGACCAATTGACAGGAGGACATGCCTATTGGGGTTTTATAAGCGGTTCGATATGCCCATAGAGCATCATGCAACTTATGCGGTGAAACGACCTCGATTTTCACGAAGGGAAATTCACAGGCTCGAATTGTAATTCAACAGATTGCTTGGGACAATCCATGAAATTACCCATATCTCAGTTGCCACCAGGATCCATACAACGGTAAATAAGTCTTACATAAATATTTATTACATCGCCACACTGGCGGAATCAACAATCAGAGAAGCTTTAGAAGATGCGGAAGCGATTCATCCTTCACGGCCAACTTGAGTGTAGCACGTGACCCTATTCCTCGTCATCATCTCCCTCGAAGTCGTACTCATTCTCGTCACCTGACAGCAAATTTATCAGTACGATTTGTACTGGCCACGGAGCCCACCTATGCAGCATTTGCTTTGTGGAAAGTGGATGCAAGGCTATACAAGTAGACCTATAGGCTGAGGTTTTCCTATGCAGCTGTAATCAATGTTTAATTAGTCAAGTTTTATCACCAGTTAACACCATCATCCCTTTTCCCATCACCGCACCTCACATACCCACACCTTACTCTCATTCGACAGGCCCAACTCCCTCTCGGGCCTATCTCAGCGGCACACTACCACAACGGGTACATTGCCGAAAAAATGTCATCCAGGGGGAGAAGAGAACACTCACTACACTAGTAGAAGCTTCACAGGAAAGGTCCATAGCCAACAGGTTGGCATATGTATCGATCGATCAACCGTACACTCTGCAGAGGTTTCACTACTCACAAGATTAGCCATCATAGGTGTTGCGCAAACACCTAGGCAGAATTCCGGGTGCTTGCTTGCCTAGGTCGATGCCACCCTACCACTCAGCCCTGGGATATTCCAGATCCTACACCGTTATGCTGAGACTGGGAGACACAGTACCGGGCCCATCCAGTGGTACTGTGCATCTAGAACGGAACGGGAACCCATCGACCGTCTCCGCCCACCCTTATCACCTTTCAACCTAGCAGTAGTGGCACCGTCCTACCAAGTAGTCCAGCCGTCTCCCGCCCATCAGAAGCGAGTGAGTAGAAAAGGATTCCCATGAACCTGAAACTAGTCCATCTTAGGTTTGACCAAGCAGGCATCTCCACTTAGGGGATACTCTCCCCGTGCTATCACAGCACCTCCGTCCACGGGCTTCAAACCACCAAGGCTATCCCACCCGGAACCTCCTCAACAACTTTACCCGCCACAGGTACCTCGCTTGGGGATGCCCAGGTTGCACCCCCGGCACGACTTGCCCCATGGGCTCGTCTCACATCCCACTTGGTCGACATCAACCCTTACCACGCACCCAAGACGCACGCAGCACTCTCTCCCAGTGGTTATAATCAGTTATACACCGTCCCAATTCCACCACATAGCATATAGCAAGTAGAAAGTAGTGGAAGAGTAACAGTAAATTAAGCAGCAGCTAACCTAGCAGCGGACAGCAGGGTAAAGTCTTATTAAGGCAGGGAATTTCAAATATACTACCATGTAACCAATCCATACATAATCATAAAGCAATAGCAACAATGTCATTTGCAATGCGTAATTAGGATCTAAGGATTTGGTGGGACGTGGCACCTTCGTAGTCGTCTCCTAGCTCCTGAAAGTACTCGTGGTCGTCTTCCTTAGTCAGATCCTCCTCCGGCTCTGAAATCGAACACGAAATAGTCGCGTCAGCGACTCCTATAGAGTATTTCAGAAAAATCCAATAAAATAAAGAGCCAAATGCACACAAACACAGTCTTAGATTGTAGATCTCATTTTTCTGAGAATTTTGATATATGGTGCGCAATTTTTGGACTTCGTATGAATAAGTTATGAATTTCCGAAGATTATCCTATTTTCTGAAAATGGGAAAACTGGTCGGTTAATTAGGGGCAGCTCGGGATTGGTCCACGTGGCGCGCGGGTCCAGTAGTGCGGCAAGTGGCGCCTCAACAGAACACAGACCCGATGGTCGCCCACCAGGTGTTCGATGCTGGTTCCCAGAGAGTTGCCGGAGTTGGCGTAGCTCGGCGTGGCTCGGCGGTGGTCGGGGGTAGCTCGGCTGTGGTTGGGGGTAGCTCGGCGGAGCTCGACGGTGCTTGGCTTAGCTCGGCGGAGCTTGGCGTAGCTCGGCGGGGCTTGGCTTAGCTCGGCGGAGCTCGGCGTAGTTCGGTTTAGCTCGGCGGGGCTCGGGCGAATCGGAGATTCGGGGCGCCGAGGGTGCCGCTCTCCCGAGGTCTCCCGCGGAGGCTCGGGCGAATCGGACATTTGGGCGCCGAGGGGGCTGCTCTCCCGAGCTCTCCCGGTGAGGCTCGGGTGAATCGGAAATTTGGGCGCCCGAGGGTGCCGTTCTCCCGCGGTCTCCTGCGGAGGCTCGGGCGAATCGGACATTTGGGCGCCGAGGGGGCTGCTCTCCCGAGCTCTCCCGGTGAGGCTCGGGCGAATCGGAAATTTGGGCGCCCGAGGGTGCCGTTCTCCCGAGGTCTCCCGCGGAGGCTCGGGCAAATCGGACATTTGGGCGCCGAGGGGGGGCTGCTCTCCTGAGCTCTCCCGGTGAGGCTCGGGCGAATCGGAAATTTGGGCGCCCGAGGGGGCCGCTCTCCCGAGGTCTACCGGGGTGGCTTGGGCGAATCGGAGATTCGGTGCTAGCAGGGTTCCAGGGCGTCTGTTCAAGGCGGCGGTGTCTCTCCGGTGCGGCGGACGATGACAGGGCGGCGATGGCCATATTTCGGCAAGACAGGGCTCGGCTTTCCCCAATTGGCGTGCTCAGGCAGTCGTCCGACCAGATGGTGGCGGGTTAGAGTCGTGGTATGGCCTCCTTCTCTCCCTCGGCATACGGCGGTTCTCCGACGAGGTGGAGGCGCACGTAGCCAAGGCGACAGTCATGATTCGGGGCTCGGTTATCTAGCGGCGGTGCCGAGGCAGACTTGGCGAACCTCGGCGGCCTTTCTCCGCAGCGCGAGGCGGCCGGGGGTACTCGGAACGGATTTAGGCGAAGCGGAACGTGTCGGCGGCGATGTCGCCGCGACTGTGAGGTTCCGGCAGGGCTAAGAGGGTCTTCTAGGAGATGTATACGCGTCCAGGGTCTATGGCGATGGTATTCAAACTACCAATTTTGGCTACCGAGACTCTCAAGGTGCTCGGTTGTGGCGGCGGCGTGTCGCCGACGATGGCGGAAGGCGGCAACGCGGCTACGACCAAGTATTGGTTCAATCGAATGCGGTCTTGTCAAATTGGTGAGGCCAGAGAAGCATACAACGCTCTGGTGGCGAACTTTAGCCATGGCATGACCTTCTTTTGGCGACGGCTCGCGGCGGCGCTCCGGTAAGGTCGCGGCGCACGCGGCCAAGGCGATTCAGGCTTCCTCTAGCGCTTAGATCCGCGTAGCTAGCTCGAGGGGGTCGTGGCGGTGCTCCACGACGCTCTAACCTATACGGGTGCTAGTCGGATTGCTCGGAACGGGTGATTCGGCGTCGGAACGCGTCGGTGGTGAACGCGCTCCGCCGAGAACGCGTCGTGCTGCGTTCTCGGTCTAGCAAGCTTGTAGTCCGGGGGTTTCGGCCGGTCGAATGAGTGCATGGTGCAAGTGATCTTCCCGAGCCGGTAAAGGCTCGTGCCTACGCGTCCCGAGGGTGGAACGCCATGGCAAAAGCAGGGCAAGGTTCGGACATGGCGTGTGATGGCTCACCGTGGTGTCGGTGAAGCTAGGATGGCGGTGCAGTGGCAAGTCGGAGCCGTGCAGAGCGATCGCAGTGCCGTGCCACTCCTCGTCCGCAGCTCGGGCTTCTCCTCCGTGTCCGGCTCCGGCGTGCTCCGCGGCGGCGGCGCTCCGGCAGCTTCTCCTCCTCTGCTCCGCCCTTCTCCTACGCTCTCTCTCTCGGTTTGGTGCAGTGTGCCGGTCTGTGCTGCGATGGCGGCGAGGGGAAATGAGGGTAGGGCTTCGGGGTGAGCTCCTTTTCATAGGCGAGCTTGGCCAGCTGCAATGGCGAACGGTCCTGATCGCGCTCGACCGATCGAAGGGCTGTGGCTCGAGTGGATCTAGGGCTCCGGATGGGCGCGGGTTCGCTTGGCGGCCAAGAAAGGAGGGGACAGGAGGGGGACAGCGGGGTCAGGGCTCTGCCATGCTGTCGGCTGTGGGACCGGGGTCACGCCATTCGCGCGACACCCCCGGCAGGCGCGTCGCCTTCGTGAGGAAGAAGAACAGTGGGGGCGAGAGCGGCTGACAGGCGGGGCCGGTTTGGCAGTGAGCGCGAGCGTGTGTGTGCCGGTCGCGCGCGCGCTGCCGAGCCGCAACGTGGGCCGCGCGCGGGTGAGTTGAGGAGAGGAAGGTCGGGCTGGCTTGGGCTGGCTTAGCGACCCGGCTGGCCGAATGGCTGGCCTAACTCTCTTTCTCCTTTTCTATTTTCAATTTAGTGTATATATACATATATTGCCCATTTTAAATATTGAGTAAATACAAACATAAATTGCAATAAATCTCAAATGTGATGCATAAGTCATTATTCTATGTTAATGGAATTAAAACGCAAACTACACTCCTTTATTTACCAAATTCATAATGAAACCTATATGCTTGCACAAGAAAAATGGGTCTTCATAATAAATAAATGAAAAATTTTAATTGGTTGGGATTTTTATGTTGTGTGGGTTTTTAGGGTTGTTACAGTCCTCCCCCCTCATTAGGATCTCGACCTCGAGATTTAGGGATGACGTACCCATCGAAGAGGTAAGGAAATATAATCCGCAAGTCCGATTCTTTCTCCCACGTAGCTTCCCTTTCAGTGTGATTGCTCCACTGTACCTTGCACATCGGAATGGTTTTGTTTCGCGTCTCTTTGGTATCCCGTGCCAAGATCTTGATCGGATGTTCCTTGTATTCAAGTGTGTCTTGCAGGTCTAATGCATCCGTAGGAACTTGCTCCTCGGGAAGCTTCAAACACTTCCTTAATTGCGAGACATGGAACACGGGGTGTACTCCAGATAATTCCTCCGGTAGTTCCAGTTTGTAAGCAAGCTTTCCAACCCTTTTACAGATCTTGTATGTCCCAACATATCTTGGTGCCAATTTCCCTTTTACGTGGAATCTGACAGTGCCACGAAGTGGAGATACCTTGAGGTAGACATAATCCCCAACCTTGAACTCAAGCTCTCTACGTCTTCTATCTGCATAGCTCTTTTGCCTACTCTGTGCAATCCTCAAATTCTCTCTTACTTGGGCAACACCTTTTTCTGCTTCCACAATCTTAGCAGGACCGAAGAATGTCCTCTCACCTGGTTCTGACCACATTAACGGGGTTCTGCACGGTCTTCCATACAACGCTTCAAATGGAGACATCTTAATGCTTGTCTGATAACTGTTGTTGTATGAGAACTCGGCGTGGGGTAGACAGCTCTCCCATCCTTCCTTGTACCTCAATATGCAAGCACATAACATGTCCTCGAGAATCTGGTTCACTCTTTCTGTTTGCCCATCCGTTTGCGGGTGGTATGCGGTGCTATAGTCGAGCTTGGTTCCGATGGACTTGTGCAAGGATTTCCAGAACTGTGATACGAACTGTGAGCCTCGGTCAGATATAATACTCAGAGGCGCCCCATGTAACTTCAAAATGTTTGATACGTACAGATCTGCTAGCTTTTCAACTCTATATTTCCTTTTGACCGGTATAAAATGTGCAACTTTGGTTAGACGGTCCACTATTACCCATATAGAATCATATCCATGCTCGGATCGGGGCAGTCCTATTATGAAGTCCATGATATGCACTCCCACTTCCATTCTGGTATCTCAACTGGTTGTAGCAACCCTGCTGGTCTCTGATGTTCGGCCTTGATTCTATTGCATGTATCACATCGGGCTACATGCCCTGCAATGTCTGTCTTCATATTCTCCCACCAGAAGTGCTTCCTTAGATCATGGTACATCTTGGCTGACCCTGGGTGAATGCAATATTTGGAGTCATGCCCTTCTGACAGAATCTCTTCTCGTATCGCTGAATCCGTCGGTACACAGATTCTATCTTTGTACCATACAGTTCCCTGCTCATCTTCTCGGTATTCGGGGCCTCTTCCCAGCTTCATCAAACCACGGATATAGTCTATCTCAGGACAGTTCTTTTGCGCTTCACGGATCCGTGAGGTGAGATTGTACTCGACGCGAAGCTCATTTAGCATGCCATAGGAGATTACCTCGAGCTGGAACGCATCAAACTCTCTCCTGAGCTCAGGCGGCATAGAGTTGGTGATGAGGGTATGGCAGTAGCTTTTGCGGCTAAGTGCATCAGCGACAACATTGGCCTTTCCTGGGTGATAATGGATCTCAAGATCATAGTCCTTGATGAGTTCTAGCCATCTGCGCTGCCTCATATTCAGATCTTCTTGTGTGAAGAAGTACTTCAGGCTCTTGTGGTCAGTGTAGATGTCACATTTGTTGCTCATCAGATAGTGTCTCCAAATCTTGAGTGCATGTACCACGGCTGCAAGTTCTAGGTCATGAGTCGGGTATCGCTGCTCATGTTCCTTCAACTGTCTTGAGGCATAAGCTATCACTCTTCCTTCTTGCATTAGTACACAGCCCAAACCTTGCCGAGAGGCATCACAATATACAACAAAATCCTTGTGAATATCGGGCAGGGCTAGTACAGGTGTAGTGGTGAGCTTCTCCTTCAAGGTCTGAAAACTCTTCTCACATTCAGGAGTCCATATAAACTTGTTCTCTTTCTTCAGCAAGTTGGTCATGGGTCTTGCAATCTTGGAGAAATTCTCAATAAATCTGCGATAGTATCCTGCAAGTCCCAAAAAGCTTCTGATTTCTGACACATTACAGGGTTGTTCCCACTCTTTCACAGCTTCAATTTTGGCTGGGTCTACTGCGACTCCTTCTCCTGACAGTACGTGTCCAAGGAAAGCAACTTCCTCAAGCCAGAATTCGCACTTGGAGAATTTGGCGTATAGCTGGTTGCGAGACAACCTCTCCAATACGGTCCTCAGATGATGTTCATGTTCCTCTTTTGTGGCTGAATAAACCAATATATCATCAATGAATACCACCACAAACTTGTCTAGCTCATTCATGAAGATCTTGTTCATCATGTTCATGAAGTATGCTGGAGCATTAGTGAGTCCAAATGAGACTACTGTGCACTCATACTGTCCATATCTAGTGACAAATGCAGTCTTCGGGATATCTTCTTCCCTGATCTTCATCTGATGATACCCTGATCGAAGATCGATCTTTGAGAAGTACTTGGCCTTACTCAATTGATCTAACAGATCATCGATGCGGGGCAATGGGTACTTATTCTTGACTGTAACCGCATTCAGATTCCGGTAGTCAATGCACATCCTCATCGTGCCATCCTTCTTCTTGACAAACAAAATGGGAGATCCCCAGGGCGAAGCACTAGGCCTAATGAAGCCCTTCTCCAGTAATTCTCCCAGCTGCTTCTTGAGTTCCCTCAACTCATCAGCCGACATTCTGTAGGGTCTTTTGGCAATCGGTGCAGTCCCTGGCATCAGCTCTATAACAAACTCCACATCTCTATCTGGTGGCATTCCTGGCAACTCCTCTGGAAATACGTCATTGAATTCACAGACTACTGGCACATCTCTGAATGTCAGCTCTGTCTTATCTACTTTAGTCTCCAGGGCACATAGGAGGGCTTGGACTCTCTCGGTTTGGGGTACACATCGGACAGCTGTTCCCCAAGGGTGGGTTACCTGAACATATCTAGGTGAACAAGATATCACTCCCCGGTGTTTGGTTAGCCAGTCCATGCCTAAGATGACATCTAAGCTATTGGAGGGTAGTATGGTTAGGTCAGCTCGAAAGTCAAGTCCCTCGATGGTGATTATCACTCCTCTACATATGTGAACGCTTCTGAAGGTTCCTAAGGGCGAGCTAGTTAGGATGGGGTTTGCTCTCGGGGTTACAGGTATGTTATGCTTACGTGCATATGCAGATGAAATGTATGAACATGTAGCTCCTGAGTCGAACAGAACTGTAGCCATGTTACCCTGAACTAGGAACGTACCGTACACAGCATCAGGTGTAGCTTCAGCTTCCTCAGCGGTCATATGGTTCAGTCTTCCTCGGGTAGCAGATCCCCGGTTCGGTGTGCCCTGTGTAGCTGCTGGTGCACGGTTGAGGTCGGGGCACACAGCCACACGGTGTCCAGGCTTTCCGCATCCAAAGCAAGTGAAGGGCGCACTGCCTGCTGTGGCTGTCGCAGGAGCCTTCCAATTGTTTGTCCTTGGCGTGTTGGTAGCGGGGGCGGGTGTGTTCTGCACAGCTCGAGTCGGCGCAGGGTAGGTCTGAGCGGGGCGGTGATAGTTGCTGCTGTTGGTACCACCACGGCTCGTTCCCGAAGAGGGTCCCTGGCGAGTTCGGAAAGGCGGGGGTGCACCTGTTCGCTGTCTCTGAGGTGGAGTAGTGCGAGCGGGTCCCTCAGAGCGGCGCTTCTTTCCCTTGTTCTGGGCCTCGAATTCCAGTCGTGCTTCCATGTGATCCTTCTCGATCTCAATACAGCGGTCAATCAGCTCACGCAGAGTGTAGCTCTTGTTCCCTGACAGAGCCAACCTGATCTTGGTCTGAAGTCCCTTCCTGTAGTAGTACATCATTTCCTTCTCGGAACTCACGCAAGACGCAGGTGCGTAGCGGAGCAAGCAGTTGAAGCGGGTGGTGTACTCGTGGATCCGATCAGCTCCCTGGGAGATGTTACGAAACTCGTTCTCCTTGGCCTCCATGACTCCCTCAGGAATGTGGTGGTCACGGAAAGCCTCGGTGAACTCATCCCAGTCAATGCGGGCTGGGTCCTCGTGAGCGCTGGTGTAGTTGTCCCACCATGCTCGTGCAGCACCGGTCAGCTGGTGGCTAGCAATCCCAACACACTCCTCGTCGGAGCAAGTGGTCAGGTCCAGCTTCTTCTCCATCTCCTTAAGCCAATCGTCGGCAGCGAGAGGATCGCTGTCGGTCCCGTCGAAGGTAGGTGGCCTCAGCTTCAGGAAACCCTCCAGTTTCCTTTGGAAGTCATTCTGGGGTGGCCCATGGTGCCTGTTCATCCCAGTAGCTATGGCATTCAGCAGCTGGGTCTGCTGAGCCATCACTTCCGCCAACGTCGGTGGCGGCGGCGGTGACGGTGGCGGAGGCACGTTCTCGCCTTGTGGTGGCGGATCATTCACCGGCGGTGCATTCTCTGCCCAGCGCAGCTCTTCTTCCAGGTTAACTCCAGCACGTCTGCCAGCTGGGCGTCCACGGTTGCGACCACGCCCACGTCCTGGCGCAGGCGCGGGGGAGGGCTGGCGGTTCTCCAAACGCGCAGAACGTCTCATCGACATCTGAATTTATTAGGTACGTGCTCAGTGCAGTAATAATCTTGTAGTGGTTTAAGTAGGAGTTAGATGTTTTCAATGATTTAAATGATTTAAAACATTTTTCATGCTATCCTACACTCAACCAAAGAAGCATAGAGATCCATAAGAAGCATAAGATCCAAATGTCACTCATCACATGGTTATTATTATATAAAGGATATTCCTAGCTGCTAAGAAGATCGTGCTATGCGCAGATAGCCAATGACAGGACAACTCATGGTATCACTAGTCTAAGGGCCACGCAGGGTCCCATAAGCTACTGGTGCATAAGGTCGAGTACGGCGTCGGGTATGCAGCTGTCCTCTGCCTCGATCTCGTTGTCGGTCATGGTCGGGCGCTTGACATAGTCGAGTGCTACTGCTAGCTCTGGAGTGGCCTCAATCTCCTGTATCCTTTGAGACGGACACGCTCTCAGGTTGAGCGTAGTGGGTGGTACGCGGAAGTCTCCCTCCCGGGGCTTCACCATCTCCAGTGGGGGAAGCGAACTCTGTACCTTCCGGACCTCAATAGCTCTCCTGGCGTCGGACTGCTTCCAAGCTGTCTCTGTCCTCCGTAGCTTGTCCTTTAGGAACTCCACCATCTTCACACGGTCGATCAGAATCCCTTGGTTGCGGGTGGACTTGTCCTCGGCTTTCTCCAACTGCTTCTCCAACTCCCTGATCCTGGAACGCATCGTGATCATCTCGACTACTCTGTCTCTGCTCCTCTGCACCCTCTCAGCAAGTGCTCTCTCCTTGTCGTCCAGCCTCCTCTGTAATTCCAACACTCTGCTGTTCAGGTAGTCATTGCGAAGCCCAAAATCTCCGATCTTGTCTCGCAAGTCGGCGATCTCGGCTCGGTGTAACTCATCACGGCGCTGCATCTCCAACTGCAAGTCAGTGACTGCTCTGCTCAAACTCTCCAGGGTCTGAGTCCCTTTCTGCAAACTGTCCTCGACCTCTGCCATGCGTGCTCGGTCATGCCGCCTCCTTTGCTCCAATGAGCTGATGAACTCGTCCTGCTCCTGGAGGTGGTGTGCCACTGTGCGTAGGCAAGGGTTAGTCTCGGCCTGAACGATCTGGCTGGTGTACAGAATCCTCTGGATGGGGTCAGGGTGCAGCTCCAAGGCCTGAGGTAGCAGACGGAAGTGGGTCCCCTTAAGGTACTCGTATGCTGTGTACACAACTGCGCGTAGTACCTTGCGGGAGACAGACTGTACTCCGTCCTCCACAGTCTCTCCAGCAGTGTAGTCAGTAAAAACCGGCATTTCTGGAAGGGTCAGGCTGACGGGTGTCTCAACTCTGGTAGTGACAGGTCCTTCAAACCTCTCAGCCTCGACAAGCTTCCCTCGGCTGAAGTACTGGATCTGGTCAGACGGTGCTCCCAGCTCCTCCAGCACCTGGCGTAGTACCATGGCAAATCCGCCGTGGTTCCTCCCATTGATCGGGATCTCAATAGTGCCGTCGTGCAGTGGACGAAGTGGTGGTCCAAGGCTGGTCATCTGCAAATTTTTCAAGAAACGGATTAGCAGGTCCTTGTATTAGATAAGCCATTGCATAAAAAGTGAATGCAAGGTCGGTAATATAACCGAAAGAGAGTCTGGCTTCCTATTCTAACGTCCATTTTCTAAGGGTCTCGTCCTACAGTCAAGTATGGCACCGATACCAACTGAAACGACCTCGATTTCCATGAAGGGAAATCCACAGGCTCAAATTGTAATTCAACAGATTGCTTGGGACAATCCATGAAATTACCCATATCTCAGTTGCCACCAGGATCCATACAACGGTAAATAAGTCTTACATAAATATTTATTACATCGCCACAATGGCGGAATCAACAATCAGAGAAGCTTTAGAAGATGCGGAAGCGATTCATCCTTCACGGCCAACTTGAGTGTAGCACGTGACCCTATTCCTCGTCATCATCTCCCTCGAAGTCGTACTCATTCTCGTCACCTGACAGCAAATTTATCAGTACGATTTGTACTGGCCACGGAGCCCACCTATGCAGCATTTGCTTTGTGGAAAGTGGATGCAAGGCTATACAAGCAGACCTATAGGCTGAGGTTTTCCTATGCAGCTGTAATCAATGTTTAATTAGTCAAGTTTTATCACCAGTTAACACCATCATCCCTTTTCCCATCACCGCACCTCACATACCCACATCTTACTCTCATTCGACACGCCCAACTCAATCTCGGGCCTATCTCAGCGGCACACTACCACAACGGGTACATTGCCGGAAAAATGTCATCCAGGGGGAGAAGAGAACACTCACTACACTAGTAGAAGCTTCACAGGAAAGGTCCATAGCCAACAGGTTGGCATATGTCGATCGATCAACCATACACTCTGCAGAGGTTTCACTACTCACAAGATTAGCCATCATAGGTGTTGCGCAAACACCTAGGCAGAATTCCGGGTGCTTGCTTGCCTAGGTCGATGCCACCCTACCACTCAGCCCTGGGATATTCCGGATCCTACACCGTTATGCTGAGACTGGGAGACACAGTACCGGGCCCATCCAGTGGTACTGTGCATCTAGAACGGAACGGGAACCCGTCGACCGTCTCCGCCCACCCTTATCACCTTTCAACCTAGCAGTAGTGGCACCGTCCTACCAAGTAGTCCAGCCGTCTCCCGCCCATCAGAAGCGAGTGAGTAGAAAAGGATTCCCATGAACCTGAAACTAGTCCATCCTAGGTTTGACCAAGCAGGCATCTCCACTTAGGGGATACTCTCCCCGTGCTATCACAGCACCTCCGTCCACGGGCTTCAAACCACCAAGGCTATCCCACCCGGAACCTCCTCAACAACTTTACCCACCACAGGTACCTCGCTTGGGGATGCCCAGGTTGCACCCCCGGCACGACTTGCCCCATGGGCTCGTCTCACATCCCACTTGGTCGACATCAACCCTTACCACGCACCCAAGACGCACGCAGCACTCTCTCCCAGTGGTTATAATCAGTTATACACCGTCCCAATTCCACCACATAGCATATAGCAAGTAGAAAGTAGTGGAAGAGTAACAGTAAATTAAGCAGCAGCTAACCTAGCAGCGGACAGCAGGGTAAAGTCTTATCAAGGCAGGGAATTTCAAATATACTACCATGCAACCAATCCATACATAATCATAAAGCAATAGCAACAATGTCATTTGCAATGCGTAATTAGGATCTAAGGATTTGGTGGGACGTGGCACCTTCGTAGTCGTCTCCTAGCTCCTGAAAGTACTCGTGGTCGTCTTCCTTGGTCAGATCCTCCTCCGGCTCTGAAATCGAACACGAAATAGTCGCGTCAGCGACTCCTATAGAGTATTTCAGAAAAATCCAATAAAATAAAGAGCCAAATGCACACAAACACAGTCTTAGATTGTAGATCTCATTTTTCTGAGAATTTTGATATATGGTGCGCAATTTTTGGACTTCGTATGAATAAGTTATGAATTTTTGAAGATTATCCTATTTTCTGAAAATGGGAAAACTGGTCGGTTAATTAGGGGCAGCTCGGGATTGGTCCACGTGGCGCGCGGGTCCAGTAGTGCGGCAAGTGGCGCCTCAACAGAACACAGACCCGATGGTCGCCCACCAGATGTTCGATGCTGGTTCCCAGAGAGTTGCCGGAGTTGGCGTAGCTCGGCGTGGCTCGGCGGTGGTCGGGGGTAGCTCGGCTGTGGTTGGGGGTAGCTCGGCGGAGCTCGACGGTGCTTGGCTTAGCTCGGCGGAGCATGGCGTAGCTCGGCGAGGCTTGGCTTAGCTCGGCGGAGCTCGGCGTAGTTCGGTTTAGCTCGGCGGGGCTCGGGCGAATCGGAGATTCGGGGCGCCGAGGGTGCCGCTCTCCCGAGCTCTCCCGGGGAGGCTCGGGCGAATCGGAGATTTGGTGCGCCGAGGGTGCCGTTCTCCCGAGGTCTCCCGCGGAGGCTCGGGCGAATCGGACATTTGGGCGCCGAGGGGGCTGCTCTCCCGAGCTCTCCCGGTGAGGCTCGGGCGAATCGGAAATTTGGGCGCCCGAGGGTGCCGTTCTCCCGAGGTCTCCTGCAGAGGCTCGGGTGAATCGGACATTTGGGCGCCGAGGGGGCTGCTCTCCCGAGCTCTCCCGGTGAGGCTCGGGCGAATCGGAAATTTGGGCGCCCGAGGGTGCCGTTCTCCCGAGGTCTCCTGCGGAGGCTCGGGCGAATCGGACATTTGGGCGCCGAGGGGGCTGCTCTCCCGAGCTCTCCCAGTGAGGCTCGGGCGAATCGGAAATTTGGGCGCCCGAGGGTGCCGTTCTCCCGAGGTCTCCCGCGGAGGCTCGGGCGAATCGGACATTTGGGCGCCGAGGGGGGGCTGCTCTCCCGAGCTCTCCCGGTGAGGCTCGGGCGAATCGGAAATTTGGGCGCCCGAGGGGGCCGCTCTCCCGAGGTCTACCGGGGTGGCTCGGGCGAATCGGAGATTCGGTGCTAGCAGGGTTCCAGGGCGTCTGTTCAAGGCGGCGGTGTCTCTCCGGTGCGGCGGACGATGACAGGGCGGCGATGGCCATATTTCGGCAAGACAGGGCTCGGCTTTCCCCAATTGGCGTGCTCAGGCAGTCGTCCGACCAGATGGTGGCGGGTTAGAGTCGTGGTATGGCCTCCTTCTCTCCCTCGGCATACGGCGGTTCTCCGACGAGGTGGAGGCGCACGTAGCCAAGGCGACAGTCGTGATTCGGGGCTCGGTTATCTAGCGGCGGTGCCGAGGCAGACTTGGCGAAACTCGGCGGCCTTTCTCCGCAGCGCGAGGCGACCGGGGGTACTCGGAACGGATTTAGGCGAAGCGGAACGTGTCGGCGGCGATGTCGCCGCGACTGTGAGGTTCCGGCGGGGCTAAGGGGGTCTTCTAGGAGATGTATACGCGTCCAGGGTCTATGGCGATGGTATTCAAACTACCAATTTTGGCTACCGAGACTCTCAAGGTGCTCGGTTGTGGCGGCGGCGTGTCGCCGATGATGGCGGAAGGCGGCAACGCGGCTACGACCAAGTATTGGTTCAATCGAATGCGGTCTTATCAAATTGGTGAGGCCAGAGAAGCATACAACGCTCTGGTGGCGAACTTTAGCCATGGCATGACCTTCTTTTGGCGACGGCTCGCGGCGGCGCTCCGGTAAGGTCGCGGCGCACGCGGCCAAGGCGATTCAGGCTTCCTCTAGCGCTTAGATCCGCGTAGCTAGCTCGAGGGGGTCGTGGCGGTGCTCCACGACGCTCTAACCTATACGGGTGCTAGTCGGATTGCTCGGAACGGGTGATTCGGCGTCGGAACGCGTCGGTGGTGAACGCGCTCCGCCGAGAACGCGTCGTGCTGCGTTCTCGGTCTAGCAAGCTTGTAGTCCGGGGGTTTTGGCCGGTCGAATGAGTGCATGGTGCAAGTGATCTTCCCGAGCCGGTAAAGGCTCGTGCCTGCGCGTCCCGAGGGTGGAACGCCATGGCAAAAGCAGGGCAAGGTTCGGACATGGCGTGCGATGGCTCACCGTGGTGTCGGTGAAGCTAGGATGGCGGTGCAGTGGCAAGTCGGAGCCGTGCAGAGCGATCGCAGTGCCGTGCCGCTCCTCGTCCGCAGCTCGGGCTTCTCCTCCGTGTCCGGCTCCGGCGTGCTCCGCGGCGGCGGCGCTCCGGCAGCTTCTCCTCCTCTGCTCTGCCCTTCTCCTACGCTCTCTCTCTCGGTTTGGTGCAGTGTGCCGGTCTGTGCTGCGGTGGCGGCGAGGGGAAATGAGGGTAGGGCTTCGGGGTGAGCTCCTTTTTATAGGCGAGCTTGGCCAGCTGCAATGGCGAACGGTCCTGATCGCGCTCGACCGATCGAAGGGCCGTGGCTCGAGTGGATCTAGGGCTCCGGATGGGCGCGGGTTCGCTTGGCGGCCAAGAAAGGAGGGGACAGGAGGGGGACAGCGGGGTCAGGGCTCTGCCATGCTGTCGGCTGTGGGACCGGGGTCACGCCATTCGCGCGACACCCCCGGCAGGCGCGTCGCCTTCGTGAGGAAGAAGAACAGTGGGGGCGAGAGCGGCTGACTGGCGGGGCCGGGTTGGCAGCGAGCGCGAGCGTGTGTGTGCCGGTCGCGCGCGCGCTGCCGAGCCGCAACGTGGGCCGCGCGCGGGTGAGGTGAGGAGAGGAAGGTCGGGCTGGCTTGGGCTGGCTTAGCGACCCGGCTGGCCGAATGGCTGGCCTAACTCTCTTTCTCCTTTTCTATTTTCAATTTAGTGTATATATACATATATTGCCCATTTTAAATATTGAGTAAATACAAACATAAATTGCAATAAATCCCAAATGTGATGCATAAGTCATTATTCTATGTTAATGGAATTAAAACGCAAACTACACTCCTTTATTTACCAAATTCATAATGAAACCTATATGCTTGCACAAGAAAAATGGGTCTTCATAATAAATAAATGAAAAATTTTAATTGGTTGGGATTTTTATGTTGTGTGGGTTTTTTGGGTTGTTACATGCGGCTAGCCCCTTCCTATTTCCTCCACCGTCTTTTGCAGAATATTCTTTATTTGCTTATTAGAGGTTTCAGCTTGGCCACTGGTTTGAGGATGATATGGTGTGGCTACATGCTGCTGGATTCCTTGATCGGTCAGATATTTACTAAAGTTTTTATCTATGAAATGTGATCCTCCATCGCTAATGACTAATCGAGGAACTCTAAATCTGGGAAAGATGGTTTCTTCAAACATTCTTTTGGCATTTTTGGCATCTGCTGAGGGGCAAGGCATGGCTTCGACCCATTTAGACACATAGTCCACTACCACTAAGATGTATTCAAAACAACCGGATTTAGGGAATGGTCCCATGTAATCTATTCCCCACACATCAAATAATTCTACTTGTAGATTGTTTGTAAGTGGCATGGCATCTCGAGTACTGATGTTGCCATGTTTCTGGCATCGGGCACACCGCCGGATGAAGTCCTTTGTATCTTCATACATAGACGGCCAGAAAAATCCACTTTGCCAGATTTTAGCATGTGTTCGAAAGGCTCCGTAATGTCCTCCGTATTCAGCGGAGTGACACCTTTCTATTATTTTAGTTGCTTCTTCCAGAGGGACATATTTCCTGAGCAATCCATCAGCACAGACTCGATAGAGATAGGGGTCATCCCATAAGTGAGTCCGGCTTTGGTAAAGCAACTTCTTCCTATTTTCTCCTGGCGGAACATAGCCAGTGACTATGAAGTTCACGATGTTGGCATACCATGGATTGGTATAGGTCACCCTTAAAAGAGTGTCATCGCGAAGAAAGTCATTTATAGGAAGATTGTCTTGGTCTTGGCCTTGCAAACGAGACAAGTGGTCTGCTACGGAATTTTCTACTCTCTTCTTATCCCTGATTTCTAGATCAAACTCTTGAAGGAGTAAGATCTAGCGGATCAAGCGGAGTTTAGCATCTTTCTTGGTGAATAAGTATTTCAAGGCAGAATGGTCGATGTAGACGATCACCTTGGCTTCTACCAAGTAAGATCTAAACTTGTCTATTGCAAAGACAACGGCTAAAAGCTCTTTTTCTGTGGTTGCATAGTTAACCTGGGGCCCTATCAAGGTCTTGCTAGCGTAGGAGATAGCATAATGCGTTTTCTCCTTAGTTTGACCAAGGACGGCTCCCACAGCAAAGTCGCTAGCATCACACATGATTTTGAAAGGCAGGCTCCAATCAGGGGGTTGTATGATTGGGGCCAAAACTAGAGCTTTCTTTAAAATGTGAAAGGATTGAAGACATTTATCATCAAAATTGAAAGGGATGTCTTTAGCTAGAAGGCTAGTCAAAGGTCTAGCTATCTGCGAAAAATCCTTGATAAACCTCTTATAAAAACCTGCATGGCCTAGGAAGCTTCTTACTCCTTTGACATTCGTGGGTGGTGGAAGTTGCTCAATTGCACTGATCTTAGCTTTGTCCACTTCTATCCCACGCTCCAATATTCGATGGCCCAAGACAATTCCCTCTCGTACCATGAAGTGACACTTTTCCCAATTGAGTACTAAGTGTTTTTCTTCACAGCGTTGTAGGACTTTGTCTAGATTTTCTAGGCAGTCATCGAATGATTTCCATAGACAGAAAAATCAACCATGAAAACTTCCATGATTTGTTCGATCATGTCGGAAAAGACGGACATCATGCAACGTTGGAATGATGCAGGTGCATTGCAAAGTCCAAAGGACATGCGCCTGTAAGCATATGTTCCATACGGACATATAAAGGTTATTTTGCTTTGATCATTAGGATGAATTAGGATTTGATGATACCCCGAATATCCATCCAGAAAGCAAAAGAATGAGTGTTTGGCCAATCTCTCTAACATCTCATCGATGAAAGGAAGTGGAAAGTGATCTTTCTTAGTGGCCTTGTTGAGCTTCCTATAGTCTATGCACATTCTCCACCCCGTAATAGTGCGTTGTGGTATGAGTTCATTCTTATCATTTTTAATGACGGCCATGCCGCCTTTCTTAGGAACTACTTGCACAGGGCTCACCCATTCACTATAAGGGACCAGATAAATAATGCCTGCATGCAGAAGTTTCAAAACTTCTTTCTTGACAACCTCACGCATGGCATTATTGAGTCTTCTTTGGGGCTCACGAGATGAAATTGTATCAGATTCTATTAGGATTCGATGAGTACAGAGAGTTAGGCTGATGCCTTTTAGATCTTGTAGTGAATAGTCAAAGACAGAATGATGCTTTTCTAAAACAATGGTAAGCCTCTCAACTTCTTCTGCCGATAATTTATCACTAATTATGACAGGAGTTTTAGGGTTATTGTTTAAAAAGACATACTTAAGCCCGTCCGGTAAGGGTTTAACCTCAATAGGTGTCCTAGTTGGCTCTTCAAATTTGTCTAGGTGATAGGTATTATTGTCTGGGGCCTCTTCCTCTATAAATGACTCAGATTCATTATCTGGCTGGACTAACTTTTCTTGATTAGCTATTACTACTTGTTCCAAAGGGTCTGGGTCAGGAGGGTGTTCAGCAACAGAGTTTATTGCACGAGTTATAGGAAAGGAATACCTTTCCCTCCCTAATTTGACATCAACCTTTCCCTTGGTCGTACCTTCATGAGCTATGATAAACCAAGGCTGTCCTATAAAGACCTTGAATCTGGTGGTTTCAAAGATATAGAAGTCCAAGAGTATGTCTGTTTTGTTAAGTTTGCAAGGAATAACCTTAGCAATACCTTGGCTCTAGATGATGTCACCATCGGGATCTTTAAGGCATTGAGATGTAGGTTGAAAGATAATGTTTGGGAATTTTTCAGATAGAAAAGTGCTGGACATCATGTTTATTCCGAGAGTGGGGTCATAAAAGGCTGAAACAAGATTTCCATTAAATTTACAATCTATCCTTTCGATCATTTTGTCTATGCGGGAAACCTTTCTTGATAATTCAGCTTCAGTGGTCCACTCGTGACTCCTGATAGCCAAAAGATTTTGCATATCTTGATGATCAAGAGCTTCTTCAGGAGATTCGATGGATGGTTTCGAAGGTGGTTTAGGCTAGGTCAGGTAATTTGTGGCATTTCCATAATCTTAGAAAAGATTATCTTCGATTTCAGATAGAAATCCTAGGGGTACTTCTTTCTCCTCTAAAGTCTCGTGTTTGTTTTCAGAAGGTTTGATTGAATGTTCAGCTTCCTTAGGGACTGAGGGCGTAGCTTCTTCTTTTTCAGGGAACTCGTCATGGATTCCGGTGTAAGAAATGTTTTCTAAGATTTTCTTAAGAACATCTCTACCACCAAGTGCAGAGAGATGAAGGAATGACCCTCCGGATGCTAAATCAAGGTGATGAGCATCACGTCTTCCTAATCCAACATATAGGTGCTGAAATAATACCTGGTCTGAAATGGCTAGGTCAGGTCCGGAATTGACTAAATCAAGTAACCGAGCCCAGGCAGCACCCAGGGTTTCCCCTTCCTGTTGACGGAAAGCGAGCACCTCTAGTCGGAGTTGGGTTACTCGGTTTACTGGGAAGAAGGCTAAAGTAAACTGTGTGCGCGATTCTTCCCATTCTTCACTTACACTACCTACGGTCCGAGCATCCCATAATTTGGCTATTCCCATCAAAGTGAACGGAAATAACTTCCACTTAAGGGTCTCATGTGACATGCCTGGAATATTCAGACACGCATACAATTGCTCGAAATCCCGTAAATGAGTATATGTGTTTTCTTTCTCACTTCCTGAGAAGGTGTTTTCTCGGACCATAGTTATGAAACTAGGCCGTAGTTCATACCCATAGGTAAGAATAGGTTAAGATGATGAAGGTGGTTCCAATCACGTACTCTTGGGAGAAGCAAATTGGAAGATAGATAGTTCTTCCATAAAGGATAGATGGGTGTAAGTATAGATCTTAGTCTCACTAAATCAGCTTCCCTTCCCCGGCAACGGCGCCAGAAAAGCTTGTTGACACCTGGGGTGGCACACGAGAATGACCGCAAGCGCACGGCTGTCAGATGTAGCTTTTCCCTAGGAGTAGTCCCAGGTTATATCAAATCCACAGGGAACGTGTGTGATAGGAGACGAGATCTAAGGATAGGGTAGAAAGAGATGGTTCTAAATGGTAATCCCTATAATTAAATGATACACCAAGATTTGTTTACTGTGAGCGTGCAAATCCTAAACTCACCTTAGGGTAAGACTGATTAGGCCCCGTACACCTACAAGCTCTACGCTGATAAAACCAGACCGAACGTGGTGGAATCCAGAGGATTCTAGGGCTGTCACCACCTAGAACCTACCACTACTATCCGTGGGCCTAGCCGCACTCACGGGTAAGATATAGCCTAAGCACCGCGATTAATCTATAAAATTACTACTCTAACTCGGATCTAAGAACTAGAGCACTCTAACCAAGCAGTGAGACAAGCAAACAAAATACTTAATGTATAGCAGTAATTAAATAAGGAAGTGGAACTTTATTACCATAAAAAAGCGCAGAGGTAAACCATAGAAGAGGTTGCCGACAAGCCCGGCTCCTCCTCGAATGCCTCCTCTTCTCTTCAGAGAAGTTACTACTCACTCTCTAATGTGTAGGGGTACCACACATTCTACTTGAGACTATCTTTTGTATCTAACTCACTTAAACTTCATAGTCTGCTTACAAATGAACAAATGACCCCTATTTATAGTGTTTAGGGGCCCCTGGGGTACTTGTAGGGGGTGTGGAGTCAGTTCGGAGCAAGTGAGGTGGCGGGCGCCCGGGGTGGTAGGGAGGCCGCCCTGTGATCCACCGCCTTTCGCATCCGACGGCCCTCCATCGCTCTCCTAAGTCGGTTGGCACGTCGGTTTCTGGTTGGAAAGACGGTTTGTGGCCCGTAGGGGATGACATGTGGGCCCATGAATCCTTGGCTCGTCACTTGATCTCCCTTGGATGAAAACCGACATCACATGGATGGTTGCAAGTGCTTGGGTGCCTTTCCCTCGGATTGTGGTCGTGGAAGGCCATCTTGACAGGGCGGGCGCCCTGTCCAGAGGGGTCCCGGATCCGAGTGCACTGTTTCTGAGCCATCGATGATGAATTAACGTGTCATAACTTGTTTGGAGGGACGAGGCACAGATCCATGACGTGGCGGGGTGCAGATGGCACTAGGTGGGGGGCGGGCGCCCTGTCCAACAGGGCGGACGCCCTGTGACTTGGCTTCTACCTGACTCCCATCACTTGCATTGCTCATATTTGCCTTGGTTCACTTTATTTTCACCTGTTTTGTACCTACACTCACAATTCTCCAATTACAAGTGGAACCAAGTAAAATTCAAACATAATATGCCTCTTTTCCATGGATTATGTCACTTTTATCTTGTTATGTTGACGGTATTTTGAGGTGTTAGCGACCGTCAACACCCTCCAATGGCTTTGCCGGGCCTCGTACATTTCGACTCTTCGTCATCGTTGTCGATCCAGGGGGCTATGGATTTTGAAAAAAAAATATGTTTAATAAGTATATTGCTCATCACCGATAATTTCATATATTTCATATATTTATATACATGTATACACATATATATTTCATTTATTTATATCTCGCCGATAATCTCTTGCTCGTCGTGAAGGTTTAAGTATTGTGACCCATCATCTACCGTCTGCTGGTTAGGATCGGCCATCGTGGCTTCTTCGTATTGACCACCAGCGATCATATCCATCATGACATCCTCCATGTTTTGATTAGGATCGGTCATCGGGACTATATATATGAAAATGAGGTATATATGGAAATTTAGATACATATACGAAAAATTACACGAAATTAATATATATATATATATATACACACACATGAAATTACAAGAAAACCGGGCCTAAAACCCTAACCCTAAAACCGTAGCCCTAAACCCTATATACATATATACATGAAATTACACAAAAACCCGGCCTAAAACCCTAACCCTAAACCCTACATACATATATATAGATACATGAAATTTCACGAAAACCCAGCCTAAAACATGCATATGCGAAAAATTGGGATACATATAAAGCCTATACAAAACATATAATATCATATCACTTCACATTTCACACTATATATCAATTTCACATTATTTCAAATTACAATAAAACCCTAAAACCCTAACCCTAAACTTATATATATAAATAAAATTAAGATATATATATAAATATAAAAAACATATGCATATACATAATATATATACATTACACACACACACACACACACACATATATACACACACACACATATATATATATATAATGTATATATATACATTTAAAAAAAACACACACATATATATACCTATATATATATATGTGTGTGTGTGTGTGTGTGTGTGTTTTAAAAAAAATGTATATATACATTATGTGTGTGTGTGTGTTTTTTTTTATGATTTTTGTGTGTGTGTCACAGTGTGTATGAGATTATGTCTGTATGCGTGTGTGTGTGTGTGTGTGTGTCTGTGTGGGTGTGTGTGTGTGTGTGCATGAGTGGCCCGGCCCAGCCGGGGGAGCGAAACGGCGGTGGCGCCCGGCCCGCGCGGCGCCACATCACCGGCCGGCGGCGCGCGCGCTCAGCAGCGGCGGCGGCAGAGCACTACCCCAATGGCGCGCGGAGAGGTGGAAGGAGGCCGTGCGTCGGTCGTCGTCGGGGAGCACCGTCGGCCGGAGATGACGCGCGCGCGTGCGGCACGATGGACGCTGAGTCGGCGGCGGCGCGCAGCCGGGGCGTCGAGGCGCGGAGGGGCGGCGGCGGGTCGTCGGAGCGCGTGGAGGCGGCATGGAGGCGCGCAGAGGTGAGCAGCAGCGGCGACGGCGATCTTGCGCTAAGTGTAGAAACTGACGATGGCGTGGAGGAGGAAGGACACTGTGCCTTTTATAGGCAGGCAACCTTTACTCCCAGTTGGTACCAACCGGGAGTAAAGGTTTCTTCCCGCTCGTGTTTACCAACTGAGAGTAAAGGTGAATTTTTCCTCTGTTCCCGCCAGTTGCCTATTTAGCCTTCACCATTTGTTTTAATTTGTTATAAATGGGATTTAATGTTATAATTGCATAATAAATTAATTACTTAGAATATTTTTTCATAAAAATAATCTTTATTTTTCTTTTCCTTTACTATACCTATGATAAATCTTAAATGTAAAAGTATTTTTTTTATGGATGTCCATTTTTATTAGAATATAATCACTATTTCATTAATGCAAAAATGTATTTTTGGTTTAAATATTTTCAAACTATTGGATTTTGAAAGGATTTTTGTTATCGCATCGTTTCAACGTTCTTAATTTAGTTTTTGAGTGCTTAATGTCCAAATTAGCCACATATCTCATCAAACATATAAAATTAAATTTTAACATATATAGAAAATCTTGCATTCATAGTTTTACATAATATATATTACACATTATTACACATCACTACATCAAGCCGCAACAGCAGTGAAGACCTTCATGAGGTATGTTCCTTGATCATAATCGCGCCGTAACCATGGATTGTCTTCATTATTTAGCGCGATGCTTGGGTCCTTATTCACTGTGAAAGGCAAAATTCGATCATCCTTTTCATAATCCACTGATAGGTCTGACTGATTCTCGATTCCCACTATGTTTCTTTTTTCTGAAAGAACAATGTGACACTTTGGCTCGTTGATTGAGTTGTCATTTCTCCCTCTCTTTGGTTTCGTAGACATATCCTTGACATAGAACACCTGAGTGACATCCTTGGCAAGGACAAATGGTTCGTCCTTGTACCCAATATTGATGAGATCCACAGACGTCATTCCATACTCATTGTCGACTGTTACCCCGCCGCTGGTCCCTTTTACCCATTGACACCGAAACAAAGGTACCTTAAAATTAGGTCCATAGTCCAGTTCCCATATGTCCTCTATGCGGCCATAATATGTTTGCTTATTCCCATTTGTATCTGTGGCATCTACGAGGACACCACTGTTTTAGTTGGTGCTCCTTTTATCTTGGACCACTGTGTAAAATATATTTTCATTTATCTCATACCCTTTGTAAGTGAGAATATGCCACGATGATTCCCTAGCCAACAAATACAGTTCCTCATTAAGACTCTCATCACCTTGACATTTTTTCCGCAGCCAACCGCTGAAAGTTTTCATGTGGTGACGTGTAATCCAAGCTTTAGTTTTCCATGCAAACTCGTTTCTGAGGAGTTCATATGTGTCTCGATATACAGAGCCACCAAGGAAGAGTTTTGCAGAACCGTGTAGTGTGCTTTATTGAAACAATCATCCTCCTTACCGATTTATGTTTTCTTCCCTAGTGTTCCTTTACCACTTAGTCTGCCCTCGTATCGCAATTTAGGCACACCAATCGGGTCAAGGTTGGGAATGAAGTCAACACAGAACTCAATGACCTCCTCTGTTCTGTATCCCTTTGCTATGCTTCCTTCTGGTCGAGCACGATTATATACATAATTCTTCAGGACTCCCATGAACCTTTCAAAGGGGAACATGTTGTGTAGGAACACAGGACCGAGAATACTAATCTCCTTGACCAGGTGAACTAGGAGGTGAGTCATGATATTAAATAAGGATGGGGGGGACACCAAATCAAAGCTGACAAGGCACTGAACCACATCTTTCTGTATCTTTGCTAGATCCAGTGGATTGATTGCCTTCTGAGAAATTGCATTGAGGAATGCACATAGCTTCACAGTGGCTAAACGTACATTTGGAGGTAGAATTCCTCTCAAAGCAACTGGAAGCAGTTGTGTCATAAGCACGTGGCAGTCATGGGACTTCAAGTTTAGAAATTTCTTCTCTGCCACGTTGATTATACCCTTTATATTCGAGGAGAATCCAGATGGGACCTTGATGCTATCTAGACATTCGAATATGCTTTCCTTCTCTTCTTTGCTAAGAGTGTAGCTAGCGGATCTTAAATAACGATGTCCATCATTTGTCTTCTCTGGATGAAGGTTATCCTGTTCTTTCAAACACTGCAGGTCTTGTCGTGCTTCAATTGTGTCTTTCGACTTCCCGTACACACCCATGAAGCCGAGTAGGTTTACACAAAGATTCTTCATGAGGTGAATGACGTCGATCAAACTGCGAACCTCAAGGAGCTGCCAATATGGAAGCTCCCAAAATATGGACTTC
Organism: Eremochloa ophiuroides; assembly: GCA_038502445.1. Taxonomy (NCBI): domain Eukaryota; kingdom Viridiplantae; phylum Streptophyta; class Magnoliopsida; order Poales; family Poaceae; genus Eremochloa; species Eremochloa ophiuroides. The sequence goes on along the minus strand of JAHLJS010000007.1, from coordinate 85,381,226 downwards.
TTCCACATGGGTGCGCGCCCGGAAGCATCTTTCGGATCAGGTTCGCTGCCAGGTCCCTTTCCAAAGACTAATTTCACATCCTTGACCATATTGAGTACATCCTCTCTAGTTCGGTTGCGAGGCTTGGTTCGAGTGTCTGCCTTACCTTTAAAAAGCTTGCCTTTCTTTCTTCACGGGTGTGTCGCACGAAGAAACCGGCGATGGCCAAGGTGTACGATCTTTCGGCATTTTTTTCAAATATATGCTGTCGATGTCCTCAAAACAGTGTGTGCAAGCATTATATCCCTTGTTTGTCTGTACTGAAAGATTACTTAGAGCAGGCCAATCATTAATTGTTACGAACAACAATGCTCGTAGGTCAAAGTGTTCCTGCTTGTGCTCGTCCCACACACGTACACCAGGTTTACTCCACAGAATTAGAAGTTCGTCAACTAGAGGCCTCAGATAAACATCGATGTCATTGCCGGGTTGCTTTGGACCTTGGATGAGCACAGGCATCATCATGAACTTTCGCTTTATGCACAACCATGGAGAAAGATTGTAGATACATAGCGTAATAGGCCAAGTGCTATGACTACTTCTCTGCACCTCGAAAGGGTTCATGCCATCTGTACTTAAAGCAAACCTTAAGTTTCTTATGTCAGCTGCGAAATCAGAGAATTCTCTGTCAATTGCTCTCCACTGAGACCCATCCGCAGGGTGTCTTAACATATTGTCTACCTTACAGTCTTCTTTGTGCCATCGTAGTAACTTTGCATGGTCTTTGTTTCTGAACAAACGTTTTAAGCGTGGTATTATAGGAGCATACCACATAACCTTCGTAGAGATTTTCTTCCTGAGACGTTCTCCGTCGCCCTCGGCATCACCAGGGTCATCTCTTCGGATGTTATAGCGTGATGCATGACATACGGGGCATGCTTCTAGATTCTCATAGTCCTTACCATGGTACAGGATGCAGTCATTAGGACATGCATGTATCTTCTGGATTTCTAACCCCAAAGGACATACAGCCTGCTTTGCTTCATATGTAGTGGTGGGCAATTCGTTATCCTTCGGAAGCATCCTCTTTTGCATCTGCAGTAACTGCCCAAATCCCTTATCAGATAAACCATTCTTTGCCTTCCATTGTAACAACTCTAGTATGGTACCTAACTTTTTCTGGCCCGCATCGAAGGTTGGGTAAAGTAATTTCTTGTGATCCTCTAGCATGCGATCGAACTTGATCTTCTCTTTTTCACTGTCGCATTCTCTCTGTGCATCACAGATGGCCTGACCAAGATCATCAGCAGGCTCATCTTCTCTAGCTACGTCTTCTTCGGCTTCCCCCATTGCAATGTCATGTAGGGGACTGTATTGGGAAAATATATCGTCATCCCCTTCTTCTTCATATTCGCACTCTTCCATTACAACCCTGTTTTCTCCATGCTTGGTCCAACATATATAGTTTGGCATGAAACCCGACATAAACAAGTGTGAATAGAGAGTCCTTGAGCAAGCATATGTTGACACTTCTTAGCGCAACCACCAGAGACAGGGTGTCAGGCTATCTCTGATAACGGCGCCAGAAGTGCCTGGGGTATTTCTTATGTCTATTGGATAATTCCGCAAGCGCACAGAATATACCGCTGTAGCACTTCACCCGGGAGTATTTCAAGGTATCATTATTTATTTTTATCCCAAGGGAAAGCGGTTGTTAAGAATAATTAATAAAAAGAGAGAGATCCTTAAGTCTATAGCAACTTAGTATCAACTAGTGATAGGGGGTAAATCGATATATAGAGGAAAGGGTAATGACACCAAGACACAACAAGGTTTTAGGATAACTAAAGATAACTAGTAGAGTATAGCTAGGTGGGAGGACAACGAGTGAGTATAAGACTCCTATGACATTTATTTTACTCTTGTGAACTATCTTATCAAATAGATGAATTATACTAAGACAGCTACCTTACTTCCGATGTGTAGGGGATAGATGAGACAGTAGGGGATATAACCTCTACCCGAAACGGCTATTCTCTTATGGGAGCCTACCTTTTAATAACTTTCCTAAAACACGAGGAGCGATACTAAGACTAGACAGGGCTATCACCACCTGCTAGCACCCACAAACAATCCGTGTGACAAGCAGCATTCAAAGGAAAGATCTAGTCAAAGCACCACGCTTACACTAAGCCTTACTACTCTAGTTGCGTACCAACAACTAAAGCACCCTATGACAGGTGATGAACTATACACGTGAGCTGGTTACAGGATCACTATCTAATATAACTCAACTACAAGTTAAGACAAAACGCAACAATACTAAAAAGAATAGTAATGCACTAAGTAGAGACTTAGTAAAGTAAAGTAAAGATAATATATTGATAAAGGTAAAGTCTTACAGAAGGAAAGGTACAAGAGCTATACCAGACTCTCCAGCAGACGACTCCGGAGACTCCGAGCGTAGCTCGACTCGACTCTAACTCCCACACTAGACTAATACTACTACTAAAGAGAAAAACTCTTGTGACATGTGATTCTTAGGTGTCTTGTGTGTCTTGAAGAGGGTGATGGCAGCCTCTATTTATAGGGGAGAGTTGAGGGGCGCCACGTCAGCAATCCGCGTGCTCCTTGCCTCTCCACCCTTGGATAAACCGCCATTGAACCACCATAAGATGGACGGCCGTGGTGATTTCAGCACATGGGAAACATGCTGGAAGGCGGTGGAGGCTAACCGACCTGGCTAGGCACCAGGGGGATTTGGCCGACCCCCTATGGCAGGTGGGCCCAGCCAGGGTCTTCTAGAAGGAGTCCCCACCTGTCATAGAGTGCAGTAGTGGCCTGGTCCCACCTTGGGTGGTTCGGCCAAACCACCTTTGATGAGTTGGGTCCACCACTGTGGTCCCCATCTGTCATTGATTGTCCCCGTGTGTTGGTTCCAGCTTGGTTGCATGTTTGTCATGTTGAATCTTTGAGCTGGGTGGAGGGTCACATGGATCATGCCATGTCACCAAAGCCTGGTGGGCCCCATGTAGGGTTCGGCCGACCCATACATGGCCCCACCCTGGGTTCTCCTTTCTTCTAAGTGATGTTGTGCACCATTTCTTGATGTTTCTTGGCCTGTTTGATCTTTGCTGCATTCACAAGCTTAAGAGTACAAGTGAAACTCGTTATTGATAAAATATGTTCATGATATGTTTATCTTCCCTTAAATCCGAGGCCTGTTGACAGTGTTTGAATGTGGATTTTCATGGTATATCCACTGTCAATAGCATACTCCTTCCAATTCTTACATACAGCACATGGACAACACATGAAACCATCACGCTTGTTTTTCTCGGCCACACTCAAGAAATAATGCACGCCCGTAATGAATTCTCCGGAGCGGCGATCAGCGTTGTACATCCAGTGTCAACTCATCTGCATTACATGACATACCGTATGAAAACGTTGAAGATAATTACTTAATTGCACAACGCCAGTCATCATGTTCAATTAAAATACTAGCCTACAGACACAAACTAATCACTTTATATTAAGCTCACTACAATATACACAATCTCAAGTAGCACTAAACAGACTAAAACTAAAATACACTTCAGCAACATAAGGATCTGGTGACCAATCCCAACTAGAATAGACAGATCATTCGCTTCCTCTGCCTCGGTGGGCTGCTTGTGCTGGCTCACTGTCTCACCCGTCTGATTGTTTTGCACATGTTGAACATACTCTTCCTCCCAGTACCATCCTTTACATCCAGTGTCGTCCCACTGAAATTAGAACAATAAATTAAGAACTTTAATCAAAACCATCAAGAGAATGTAAAAAAATAACCATAGTACGTCAAATGAGATCCAATAACTCACATTACGATCCGGGCACTTGTAGAAGATACGATCTTTGTTGGGACACTCCTTCCTCACTCGGAACTCCATGACAATCTTCTACTTACACTCGCCGCACGCAATGAGAGGAAGGTGCGGCCTAAGTCGCTTAGAGACCCGATGAGAGTTAGAGGACCCAGAAGGAGTCGCCATCTACTCTCTATATTCATTTTTAAAATTGCTATAAATTTAATTTTAAATGCCCACAAATTAAAAAATAAACTACATAAATTATTATGAATATTTACTAATAATATGATTATTAAGCTATATATGTAAACAACTATAAGCTACATATATGAAAAGAAATAAAAGGTGCATACTAGTTGGAACAAAGAACTACAAGCTTTCACCATCTAAATATACAAACTATCAAGTGAATACAAGTATAAATGCTCACAAATCAAGAAATCAACTAAAAGTGTGAAATTAGTTAGATAACCTCTAAAATCAAGCATAAATGACCAAGAAATGAGATATACAAGTAATGAAGGTGTGAGAATGAAGTTAGTAACCTCTGAAACCAAAGAATCGATGTAGAAGTGGAAGAAATTGTATACTGGTCAAAGAGCACAGGAAGAACACAGAAGCAAGAGCAAGCATAGAGTGTGCTCGGACTGGAGGTGAAAGAAGGAAAATTTGAGCTTATATAGGTGAAGACTTTTACTCCCGGTTGGTAATACCAACCAGGAATAAATGCCTGTTTTTAGCCCCAGCTGGTGGTCCCAACCAGGATTAGACCTTTACTCCCAGTTGGGGCCACCAACCAGGACTAAAGACAGATCTTTACTCCCGGTTGGTAAAGGTCCCCTGACACACCTGCCCGAGCCACTAGCCATTGGGCATGGACCACAAAGTTTACCGGGACTAAAGCCCATTCCCGGCCTCGGATCAAAGGTCCGTTCTCTACTAGTGTCGCCAGGGTTGAAGGGAGTGGGGATCCATTGTTTTCTTTACAAGTTTTTCCTAATAGATCGAATTATTAGGGTTAGTGTTCTTCCATGTCAAAGTTTTTGGTATTGGAGTTTTATTTCCTCCTTCTCCTCCTCTCTGGCGATGGTGTTGGAGAAGGGTGGAATCGTCTTCTCCATGGCGGCTTCGTTGAAGATGAGGGCGGCAACCACGACGTCAGCGTCTTCATCAACATGACGATATGGAGATTTTTGTTTCCAGACGGCGGTATCAAGGCGGAGATGATGTCGTCGCCATGGAATAATTTTCTCCGGTCTCTTCTCCGTTTCCTTGTGGTTAGATCTGGCCATAATGAAGGACTAGGGAGAATAAGTTTTAGATCAGTCTTCCGTATTCTTCAGTGGCAGAAAGAAGAAAAAAGAAGATATCAGAAAAAAGAAGTTCCTCAATTCCGCCTACAGTAATGTTGGCCGTCGTTCGTTGGGCATTTGTTCTGGCCGTTTGCCGAGTGTTTACCTGTGCGGTCATCTACACTGCAAAGCATTAAACAGGCTAGGTTTTGAGGTGTGCTGTTCACGGCGTGGGTACTTTCTTGTAATTCAGAGTGCTTGTAACGAGTTGATGTATCCCGTCATTATATAATATAATTCTTCTTTCCTCGTGAAAAAAAGTCGATGTCGTAAAAAAAGCCTTTTTTTGCTTCAAGGATAAGCCGACAAATTAAACTGCCAGTCTATATACAAACATATATACAGACAATAGAAGTAAACAGATAACAAAACACTCTACAACACCATCACACCTAACATGTATGAAAGAAAAGCAAGACAAAGATAGACGTAGAGAAAAAAAGGAATGAACCCCTTGACGGAGCCGCCCTTGGGGCGGGGTGGGGTGGCACCCCAGCTACCGTCCCGGCGAGCAGAGCGGAGCAGAGCGGCGAAGTCGTCCCGGCGGCCGGCTATTTACGAGTACGAGACGAGGGCGAGCAAGGTAGAGCGTCGAGGGCAATTTCATCGTTGCTTCTGGGGCCTTTTTTTGCCTGTGTAAAGGCCCAATCAGCACGAGGAAACGAGTACGACTCGTACGAGAGAGAGGCGAGCGAGCCTCTCGCGGGCGCCGCCATCTCCCCGTGACCCCCTCGCGAGCGCCACGTCTCCATCTCCCCGCGAAGCCGCGACCTCGTACTGCCGCTCGCCCGGTGCCCGCCCACCACCCGGCGGCCTCCTAGGCTCCTCGTCCGGCGGCCGGCGCCCTGCCGCAGACCCACAGTCCTGCCCGCTAGCGCTTGGCGCGACCAGCACGGCCTCCTCGTCCGGCGAGTCGACGACCGGCGGCCTACTCGTCTGGCGACCTCCTCCGCTCTTTGTCCAGCGACCGGCGGGCGGGGTCCTGCCGCGATCCTGCCCGCGGCTCGCCAGCACTAGGCATGGCGGCACCCCGCACCCATCCGCGCGGTCTCTGCAGGAGCCGGGCAACTAGAGTCTGGCGATGGAGGGAGGTTCATCCATTGTTATTTATTTCACTTATTTACATTATGCAATGCATGAATCAATATCAACTAATCAAGAACTAGTTTATTCTTCAAATTTAAGGTAACATCTTGTGTTTCTCGTCTATTTTTTGTCATCATATGTGATTATAGCATTTTTACCATGATTTGTGTGATTATAGTATGTGAATACGATATATTTTTCGTTCATTTTCTTGCCCCACCTATAATTTTTTCTGGCTACGGAACCTATGTACACGCCTACCACGATATGATAGGATCGAGTACAGGTTCGCTAGGAATGCACATCAAAATGACTAGACAGCCTTATGTAGTGCCATATTCCGTCACTCACGCACACACACTTGGCAGACAGAAGAGCCTGGACCCTGGAGTGTCGAGTGTAGTGCGCTTTATCAACAAGTTTCGCAGCTTCAAGACACGGTCGATGTGCCAGTCAAGTCTGTCCCAGCAGATAGCACGCAGTCAAAAGTGAATAATAACTAAAGTTCGGTATAGTTGGAGAGATAATTTAGTGAATAATATATGGAGTTCCATACTAAACAGGTATTTTTTGTACCAAACTCTAACGACCACATGCCCACTTTGGCTCCTGTTGTCTGAACCATCCAAATAACCTCCCCAATGTGATGTCCTTTCAGAGGAAAGCGAGGCTAGCTTAATTTTGTCAGCATGTACTCCGGCCAGTTTCCATCAGTGACGTGTTGTGTGCAGGATCTGACGTGGCGGCTTGTCAGTAGACACTGCCATGCATCCGATTTGTTGGCGGCGGTGCAGCGTGTTCCAATGTGCAACGACAATGGAGCAAGCACGCGTTGAATTAGGTCTCGCTCGGGGATGGCGACAAGCACGTCCCACTCGCCGGCCAGCCAGCCTGCATGACCACAACACACATGGCAACCTGCTGACCACAACACATGGCTGACCACGAGACACATCCCATACTCCCTCCCTTCCAAAAATATTGCAATTCTACCACTGAAAAATGTTTCAAGAAAAAAAATGCACATTCACATGACACAAGTTTAGTTGACAGGGGGAGTATAATCAATTTTGTTATATAGTGTTCCCCTAATTCTACTTTCGTCTGTGGGGCAGGCAGCTTGCACGAATGCGTAGGCGTACGTGTCTGTGCGCTTACTACTCCTGCTCTGCACGCAACGTACGCATGCGACTACCGTCCGTTTCGATCTCCAAAACCGAGAGTAGTGGTTGACTTTAACCGTGCAGCTTTGGCTGCACGCACTCCTGTCTACATCCACCGCCGCCACCGTGCAGCACACAACACAGGAATAATAGAGGCGGACACGTACGTTCGAATTACAATACAAACCCAAATAAGGCATGCAAATGCACGTGTGAAGATGGATTACGTCTCTACTTCCAGCAACACAGCTTGAAACTCTCTGCACCCTCCGCTGGTTTCAGACGATAGTAGTAGTCTCCATCGACATTCGGCGTCTTGCATGGTCACCGATAACGTACTAGTGTCGCAGGCTTTCTGATCATCAGCAGTAGTCTCTACCACGTACAGTACCTTCTTGCATTGCAGTCATCAACCTGAAAGCAGCGAGCTGTGCAGTGAAAACTAACCCTAGTGCTAGTGGCGGCGTCCATGGAGTTTCTTGATCATCATCATCATCCCGTGTGCTGTGTTTAATTTGCATTACACGTTCAGTCGTCCGATTATTAATTGACCGGTCGTCGTCCCACCCTGCACACCTGCGAACACCCGCCCGCCCGTACAGAGTTTTTTTGGAAACACGCACGGCAACGTTTATTGCATGCATGCAAGATAACGGCCTTCTGAACATGCTTTCCTCTCAGTGCATGCATGCACCTGCTAGGGTCAGAAAGAAAGAGCACACGGTTCACGGTCCTGCGCGTCTAGTCTGCTTGGCATTTTCATGCTTTGTTGGCTTCCTGTGGCCTCGATCTTGCCGCTGGCACTTTTTTTTTTTAGAATAATAATTCTTAGGGGACAACCGGTTGTTTTTTTTCTCTTCTAACGGCCGAATTCCTTACCGTTTGATCTAGATTGGTTGTGATCAGAGGCGTTAAATTTTACTCTTACCTCCCTTTTTCATGGCACAGTTAGCTCCTCACTCTGCAGGTCGATCTGCACTCCTTTGACCTGGCGTGGGCGCGTCCTTCTCCTTCGTCGCCGGCACCGCTACTTTGGCATCTTCTCTCCAGACCGGCCTAAAACGAACTTGCCACTTTGGCAGCATGCGTGCGTCTTCTTCCGGCCGGGCTTTTCCAACGCGGCACACGCAAATCGCGGAGGAAATCACGGCATCCGGCCACGCCCATCCGCAGTCATGCTACTGTTCTTCTTCTTCTTCTTCTTCTTCTTCTTCTTTCTTCTTCTTCTAGACCTGCTGCAGATAGATACAGTACATGTTGGATGCGTCAGCGATACGATGCCGTTTCAGTTCAGACTTTAGACAACAGCTACAGGTCAGCAGGTTTCTACTTTCAGAAACTGATGGTACTTGTATCACTGGTGGCTCACTGCTACCGTTTGACAATCCTGACTGTGCCTACCCGGCCATCAAATCCTGCTCGAGTAGTGATTCTGCTCAGTCAATAATGAAGTGCTGATGATGAAGAAGAGCGGCGACCAAACGGTCATGCATGGGTTGTGTACTGTGACAATTTAGCTAGTTCTCATGCACACAATGCGTGCAGTGCTCACCGCCTGCTGAAGTACGAGTACTAGTAGTAGAGTATAGTAGGTGTGCACCTTTACTTACGCGTGACAAGTGTCATGTGTTTTTGTAAGCTGTGGCCGTAGGTCGTGGCCGTTCCTCATATTAGAAGATTATTTTTGTTAAGGCCCTTTTTTGGAACATATTGATGTTCAGTAACTAAATTCTTTAGAAGAAAAAAAAAAGCAGTTTTTACCGTGCCAAGCTTTGGGGTACTACACAAATTAACATTTGAATCCTATAGGAAAATTTCCCCTTTTGGAGGAGAAAGATTATATTTCATCTCAAGGTCAGTACATCAAATTGATACATGACCTTGGAACAACCTCTCTCAGCATCTACTTCCATCTGCTTAAGTGATAGGCACAAGGATTAATAAGATAGAAAATTTTCATATGGAACTCTTTGACGTATTTTATTGTTATGAAGAAAAATCTTCTGGAACTTTTTTAATACGAATTTTATAGAAATTTTACCGAGAGATTTGTACTCATGCAAAGTTTTATTTTTGCTGCACCCTCATCGAGTCCATATGTTTCTTCTATGCCTTTTTTCCAGTTCATAGGTTTGAAAGCCTTTAAGGCATTCTATTCAAAGGTTTTTGTATCCATGCATACGTTGCAAAGTAAGATGCTCTCAAATTAAAGTTGCCGCGCCAAGTAGCTTGGTATCCCGGCCCACATGCGCGAGAAAATTACATTGTTGGAGCTGCTACTGTTAACAATCCAATTGTTCTGCAAGCAAAACACTAAATAAAAGGTTTATTAGCCCATATACACATGTTACTTATTATTACACTACTACCACCACCACCATCCAAAGATGCCACCTCGACCGGCTTTCCTCCGTCGCTTTCTTGTTTCTTTCCAGAACCCGGCACTGCACTTTGTCCACCGTACCATTCTCATTCAGACCCTCATGCTGTGTGTCTCCGTCAGTACTCCTGTACTGCTACCATATATCACACGTCTCCGTCTCATCTTCATCGGCATTCCAAGTTTAATTTGCAACAGCAATTAGTGCACGACTTTGACATGCCATCTCGCCTACTAGCTAGCCAGCCCATTGCCGCCCACACCACACACATGCATGCATGCATACATGCATGAGCAGCAACATCCTCTCTAAGGGCCTCCATGTGTTAAGGAGTAGCTAACTAACGTGAAGGCGCAAGAGAAAAAAATTATTTTATATATTTTCTGCACTGAGGAACCTCTCATGTTATAAATATAAAATACTAGTAGGGGAAATCCCCTCCATTTTCCTTCAAAAAAATATGTTCCGCCTTCCAGATGCTTAGACCTTGTGAAATAAATAGACTATTTATTTGTCGCTGGTGACTATTATCTCTTTGATTTTTTTTTTGTTTATGGCAGAATATCTAGTCAAATACTTAACTGTTATAGCATGCCCTAAGCTCTGAAGGAGGCATGATATACACATGAATGAATGAGTAGCCAATGCATGTATGCATGCATGCATGCATGCCCAACACCGTCCAATCCGTCGAGTTGTCCATTTGTCCGTCTATAAAAGTTCCGGCTGGAGCTGGACCATGCCATTGCATTCGCATCCATTCCCTGCAGGCACCAACCGGCAGGGCATTCTCAAACCATTTCATTGGAGCTCATCTCACCAACTTGTTACTACAAACAAACCCCCACATTAACTCTAACTCATCATCGTGCAGCTAGCCATCATCAACCTCCAGCTGCTGCCTCGATTGGCCACTACATATAGACACCACCCCGGCGTCCGCCATGGCCAAGAAGCGGCTCCTCCTCTTGCACAAGCTCGTCTCCGCCATGCTCTCCCTCCTCCTCCACGGCCACCGGCCGCCTCCTCACCACTCCAGCAGCACCAGGTCATCATCCACCACGGTGGTGCACAGCGGCGCCGCCCCTCCGGCGGCGACGGTGTCCGGCGCTGCCGCGCTCGTGGTCGACGTCGACACGGCGCTGCTGCGGTCGGGCGACCTGTTCCCGTACTTCATGCTGGTGGCGCTGGAGGCCGGCGGCTTCCTGCGCGGGCTGCTGCTGCTGCTGCTGAGCCCGCTGATCCGCCTGCTCCTCCCCCGCGGCGGCGCCGCCGTGGCGGCCATGGCGGCGGTGTCGTTCTGCGGCCTGCGCGCGGGGCCGCGGTTCCGCGCCGGCCGCGCCGTGCTGCCCAAGTGGCTCTTGGAGGACGTGGCGGCGGAGGCGTTCGACGCGGTGCGGGCCGCCGTTGCTGCGGCGGCGGGGAGCGGCGGAACCGGCGTCGTGTGCGTCACCGCCATGCCTAGGGTCATGGTCGACGGGTTCCTCCGGGAGTACCTCGGTGTGGAGACGGTGGTTGCTAGGGAGATGAAGGTCGTGTGGGGGTTCTACACCGGAGTCATGGAGGAGCTGCCGCCGGCGGAGACTGGTGGCGAGGTGGTGATGAAGGCGGCAGCGGCGGTGGCGGAGCAGAAGCAGGAGGAGAGTGAGAAGCTGATGCCCGTCGTGGGGTTCTCTGGGTCCATGGAGTTTCTTGATCATCCGCTAGCACGTTGCTGCAAGGTATAGAATGAAACCGTGGAAGAAGATAGTTGATACTAATACTATGATTGTTTATTTTGCATCCATTTCTGGTAGATTCTGTTCTCAGTTTGACTTTGAATATTTAAATAACTAACGTTGAAAGAATTCATCGGAAGTACGTAGGTTACCGAACAACTTTATTTGAATAGACACAAAATTAGAGGTAGTTTAATTAAAAAAAACAGAGGTTCAAACTATGCTTGGCTTTGAGGATAATATACTTTTGATTAGTTAAAGTTGATCGGATTAAAAGTATAGGTTACTGAACTGGCTCCTTACTTCTCCTCCAAAAAAGAAAAAAAAAACTTGAGAGGTTCTTCAGAATATGCATGACTGATAGTTTCTCAAGCATGCATGGATGCTGCACTTTCCACTTCCATCATGCATGCATGACCTCCCTTCATGCTCGATGCATGAAAGTACTCGCTCCATCCTAAATTATAAGTCATTCCAAGAATCTTTAGAGAGTCAAACTTTTCTTAACTTTGAACCAAGTTTATATAATAAGATAATAATATTTATAATATCAAGTAAGTATTATTAGATTCTTCATCAAATACATTTTTATGGTACACTTAGTTTGGTATCATAATTTTTTATATTTTTCTCTATAATTTTGATCAAAATTGAGATAGTTTGACTCTCTATGATTCTTAGAACGACTTACAATTTGGAACGGAGGGAGCAGCAGGCAACGTAACAGTACAGAAATACCTAGGACTATTTTGTATGGCTGCCAGTCTGAGACACAGACAACACGTACAATATACACATGTCAGTCCTTGAAGAATATACGCAATCAATATATCTCGCACTGTTGCTGTCGTACTCTTCATGCAACTCAATCAATCGCATCGTTTTTCTCTTCTTCTTCTTCTTCTTCTTCTTCTTTTTTTTTTTGCGAATCGCCTTGCATTGGATTTATTCATAATATATATACTTCTTCCTAATAAATTTTGTGAACCTCTAAAACTGATGAACTTCCTTTGGATTTTGTGAACGTACGTGCGTACGTCCGTGCAGGAGATCTTCGTGGTGAGCTCCGACGAGAAGAGCCGGTGGCGGCCGCTGGCACCGGAAAAATACCCAAAGCCGATGGTGTTCCACGACGGGCGCCTGGCGTTCCGGCCGACGGCCACCAACACGGCGGCCATGTTCGCGTGGCTGCCGCTCGGCGTCGCCCTGGGCGCGGCGCGCCTCGCCGTGGCGCTCACCGTGCCGTACAGGTACTCGACGCCGATCCTGGCGGCGACCGGCATGTCGTGGCGGCTCAAGGGCTCCCGCCCAGCGCCGGCGCTGTCCTCCTGGCGACGGCCGGCGAGCTCGCGGGCAGCTGTTCGTGTGCAACCACCGGACGCTGATCGACCCGGTGTACGTGTCCGTGGCTCTAGACCGGCCGGTGCGCGCCGTGTCGTACAGCCTGAGCCGGCTGTCGGAGCTGATCTCGCCGATCGGGCGCACGGTGCGGCTGACGCGTGACCGTGACAGCGACGGCGCCGTGATGGCGAGGCTCCTGGCCGGCGGCGACCTCGTCGTCGTGTGCCCCGAGGGCACCACGTGCCGGGAGCCGTACCTGCTGCGGTTCAGCCCGCTGTTCGCCGAGCTCAGCGACGACGTGGTCCCCGTCGGCGTCGCCGTCGAGACGTCCATGTTCTACGCCACCACCGCCGGCGGGCTCAAGTGCTTCGACCCGCTCTACTACATGGTGAACCCCAGGATGTGCTACACCGTGCAGTTCATGGAGAAGGTCGACACCAGCGCCGTCCGCAGCAGGGCCGCGCCCAGCACCGACATGGCCAACCTCGTGCAGAGGAAGATGGGCCAAGCGCTTGGGTATGGATGCACCATGCTCACCAGGAAGGACAAGTACCTCATGCTCGCCGGCAACGATGGCGTCGTCCGATCAACTGGCGACAAGGCGGCGATGTCACCGTCGCCGCCCTTATCTGCTGCTGACGATGCCGCCGGCGAAACAAGCAGGAAGAACAAGAGTACATAGAAGAACAAAGGAGTCAAACTTATTGTTGATTGATTAGAATGGGAAGAAAACAGCCAAATAGTTGGGGAGAAAGAGAAGATTTTCTGTCCTTGAATTTTGGTTTTAGAAAGACCTTGGATGTTTGGTACATGTCGCTGTTGATCTGTTGGTCATTCATTTTTTCATGTTTGTTTCCTTCTCTTGAACAGTTATTTATTTGTTTGTTTGTTTTAGGGGTTTTCTTGAGTTTTTTATTTATGTATGTATATGTAAAGAAGCAACAGGGCTTGTATCTCTCAGGTGATTGTACTTGTATTGTACAAAAAGGGTACAATGTGAATTAAATAGTAATAAACTTGTCACTGGTGCTCTTGTAATGCTGGAAACCTTTAAGTCCAAAGGAACACATGTAAACATCATCTTCTAATGAAGTAATAATTGCTACTTCATTCCTAGTGATGAGTCACTCACGACTTGGGATAGCAACACAGGAAAGTAATGGGCGATTAACATTTTTTTGTGTCTCCCTAATGGGCCCTATTATTGGAGGAGATATGCATGGGACAGATGTACGTGTAGTGTAAGTAGGGAGATATGCATGGGACAGATGTGCAGTTGTCTTATTTTCCATAGGTTATCTTATCTAACAACTAAATAGTATTCTAATTTGTTCATGACATGCATGCACACTAACCCTCATAAAAACAGTTATGTGAATCCTATGTATACCTCTATGAGTATCTTCAGAGGACTGAGCCTGCAGATCAGAAGATACGAAGTCACCATATAAGCACCTTGATATCGATGGGAAAGTCACCTATACATTGAAAGCATAGCACCATTAAATCATAGAATAAATCGAGTAAATAAGAACACCAGTGCTGAGTCAATAACTCGAATTCGGGTTGGTAGGTTCCACCACAAGGAACCGAACCAACTGATTATGATCATTTCGCAATTAGTAATCCCATTAAGATGCATCTCAGGAACACACACGCTTCATTTGCAGAGCAGAAATCGGGGCTTCTCTAAAGCGACCATTTTAGATAGATCACATCATTTTTTTTTCTTCCATGGTCCTGCTAAACTTGCAACTTTACTTATCTGTAGCCATTCATCATTTGTTCGCTTGAACTTACTAGCCAGCATTAGCCAGCCGTTCAGCATTGTTTTTCTCTTAGAACAATCAGCTAACCAGCCGTACAATCCAGCCAGCCGAGCAGTGTTGTCTCTGTAGTGTTTGACACAAATGTATCCACACATGTTGTGACCATTTTCTTCGTGATGCAACTTTTGACTTCCACGAATATTGATCTTCCAAACATATCCTTAGCTTTTAGAAGGAACATATCCTTATAGCTTTTGTGGATGAAGTACTCTTCATCTTCCATATATAGCTAGTGGTGCACAAATAGTTTAGTGTACCTGTTCTTATTTCATTCGTTCATATTCAATGCATTCACCTGCTTATATAACCCCACAGGAACCGTCCAGATCCTGCTCCTGCACTGCACACCTACATTATTAAGATGCGGCAACTTATTATTAAGATTAACTCGATTGATGAACGAACGGAGGATGGATCACAGCGAGATTATTGTGGGCCTGTCGGCCTGATGAACGAAGAAATGCTTCCACCAACAACGTACCAAGAGCATGCATGGTGACCTCCGGAACGCGGCGGCGTGCATGTGCATGCAGGGACCATCACGTTCAAGCTACTAATCCTAAATAGACACACAGGTAGTGGTAGGGGCCGGTCCTGCAACCTGCATCTGCTTGCATATGTGTACGGCCACTAATTCGATCATAGAGTAATAGTAGGCAAAGCCCTGTAGCGGCGGTACTACGTACTCTAGTACTTGCACCACATCGTCAGATCGGATCGCGGACCACACCCAAACAGTACAATTGCTATGCAGTGGCAGTGTCAAGGATGTGCATGACAGATTCGGGTGTTTAGATCGACCGTCATCAGTACGCATTCTCTGCTTAATGCTTATTACAAGTTACAAACCGAGAGAGAGAGAATAAATGGTCCATCGCGTAGTGGACTGAAAAAAAGGGTATACGCAAGTAGTAAGTAGGAGCCAGCAGGACCGTTAGTAATGCGTAGTGTCGACGAAACAGTTCATACATACAACGACGACTATCGGGGGTTGTCGGACGACTATCGGGGGTTGTCGGTTCACAAATGTTCATCATCATCTTCAACCTCATGTCAATGCTTAAGCCAGCATCAGCCAGCCATTTAGCAGTGTTTTTCTCTCAGAACAATCAGCCAGTCAGCCGTACAACACAGCTGTAATACCCCGGATATTACGGTTAATTAATAATGCCATGTCATCATATTTAATTTAATTATCTGCATATGATTGTGTTTAGGGCTCCTAGAGTGATTTGATTTCATTTAGTGTTGATTGTGTAATTAAGTCCTCAATCAAAAGTCAAAAATAAAAATTAAAGAAGAAATCAAAATAAGCCCTAGGGTTGACCTTAACCCCTAATTCAAAATATATAGAGAATATTATGAAGGTGTCTTAATAAAATTTGTAGAGTTTTTAAAATGGAACAATTTTTATCTTGGGAGATTTTGAAGTTTTATTATAGAAATTCAAAATAAACTCAAATTACTATGTTGAAATTCAAATTTAAAACTTCAAATTTAAAAATATTAAGAATCCGATCAAACTTCCTTAATAGGAGTTGTAGATCTCACTGAGTAGGACAACTTTTATTTTGACCATTTTTCAAGTTGTAGAGAAAATTTAAAAGTAATTTCAAAATTTCAGTTTGAAATTCAAAACCACTTTTACCCCCTTTTTGATATTTTTCAAATTGAGCCGAATTTGAATTTGGTGTCAAAAGCAAAAGTGATCTACTGGAAATGCCCTACAACTTTATATTCATCACTTTCTCGGATTCGATTGGGATCAGATCGAATTTTCATCCAATAGCTTTTGACCTATAGCTCTACTACTGTAGCTAGGGGGGTCCCCTGTTCCTCTTCTTTCCCGTACCGCGCATGCCCGCGCCGGGCGCTGGCCGCCGTCCGGCCGACCGGGCGCGTACGCCACCGTGTCGAGCTCCGCAAGGGGGCCCCGGACCGGGTCCAACCTTATCCACTCCTCCCCGTGTCCCTTAAAAGCGGTGAGCGTCGTCCCTTTCCATTTTCCTCTGTTCGGTTACCGACGAGCTCGTCTCGGTCGCCGGCAAAATTCACCGCCACCTCTCCACCGTCGTCCAATTGCCGGTGCCGACAGCCCCGCCACTCCCTTGCGCACCACCTAGACCACTTGGGTTGGCTTGTTGCCGTCCGGCCGGTCCTCCGCCGCAGGACCTCATCACCGTCGCCGAGCTCCTTGGGTGAGCTCTGGTCTCTTCTTGGTCCATTTTGGCTTTCGTATGATGACTGGTTGCTCATGCGCGCGGCGTTTCCTCGGTTGGTGCCCTAGGATCTCCGGAACGGGCGTTCGCCGGCGAGTCCGAGCCGCCGCACCCGCACCGTCACCACGCTCGTCATTTTGCTCCGCCTCAGTCTCATCCAGCTGTCCTACTAGCTTTGTGGTGAGCTACTGGATCTTCCCGACCTCTTTTACTTGAGCACTACCGGGTCCTAATGGCCGGAACGCGCTCGCCGTGCCGCCGGATTCCGCCGTGGACGAGCTCGAGCTCATCGGAGGCGTTTGGGGCGAGGGGTATGTGCGCTAGATGGTTCACTAGGTGCATGGCTTCACTATGACACTAGTCGGGTTCACTGTTGGGGTCGCCGGCGGCGAGGTCCGCGGCGGACCGACGCGGATGTGCGCACGCAGGAGGCGTGCGTGGGGTTGGGGAAGAAGCTGTCAGCGTCTTCGCTGGCTCGGGCGGGCAAGCTGGGCCGATCCGGCCGTTACTGGGCCGCTCGGGCTAGATTCTTTTTTCTTTTTTCAGCGATTAAGTGGTGCTTTTCTATTTTAAATTGTGTGAATAGTACTCTGTTTTGTTAATTTTGTGGGAATTAATCCAGTGATGCAAAAATCATGAAAATAATTGTAGATTCTCTCTGTGATGTATATTATTTAACAAAAATATAAGTTGTGTGATTTGAACACTTTTTGTATGAACTATAAATCTGTAAATTTAATGATAAATGTAACTTTGGGCAATTTTAATTAATTCTCTGTAAGTCCAAAAATCATGAAAATTTATTTGGTACTGTTTTAGGCCAAGAGTTATCTGTTGGTGAAGTTTGGCATCAAATAGAAATAGTTTAATTATTTACTAATTGTATGTTGGATTAATTGATTAATAAAAGGGTTAGGGAATTGAAATAATTATTGAATGGTGTGATTTTGGGTTGATTGAGATTCTAAGTCAAACACCATTATGACCTAGGGCATGATGAATTAGGATAATCATGGTTAGCCTAGGGTAGAGTTGTGATTGAAGCTGTGTTATGTATTATTGAATTTTATCTGTCATTTCATGTGCATCGCATTCATATATTCATTATTGCAAACGTGTGGTGACCGAGAATCCGGAGATAAAATCTGAGGGTGCATCTAAGGAGTCTGCTCAGGAGATTGTGCAGGGGTTTGATATTTGTGGCACTGACCCAGACCCAACACTCTACAACATCCAAGACAAGCCCCGATACATTTGTCCATCCTTGTTGTTTTAAAATTTTTATCACTTGAGTTAATTTATTGCATTAGGTTAATAGGAGTTGATTGATAACCAATTGATGCATTACCATCCTTAACCACTTATCAATGCCTAAGAGCCTGATTTACTAAAAGTATTGAAAAATGCTTAGTCATGCTAAATGGTTAGATTTGCAAAAATACTATTTTCAACTGTGATGATGCAAAATAAATGAATCACTTTGTAGGAATGGTTACGTCCTTGTTGGTCGACAGTGTTCCTAGCTAGTTCATTGTCATCAACGGGGATGGGTTTTTCCCGTTTGGTTGGCCAACTGTTTGGGTTAGAGTCCCAACTTTCTTCGCCATCGGGAAGGGGATGTGAAAACCGGGTAGTTAGCAAGTGTACTTGGGTTAGAGTCCCAATGCATGGTTTCTAACTGAAAAATATTAGGGGCCGTTCGTTGTCAGGCCTGCTGTGATCAAGACTTTGCAACTAGCCACATACTACGGGAAGCCTCTGACTCCGGTGGCTCTACTGCTGGAACCGACAACCACGCACTAGGAGTGGAGAGATGGCGAGAGTAGCGTGTACCCTCGTGGCCGGCGTACCTGGAGACTAGAGGAGTACTGTGCTCTCGGGTGGCGCAGGACCGGTTTCGGGGTATGAAAAGCCGTGGTAGGGCGGGGTTGGCGTATGGCAGCTTAAGTGTTACATACGCAGTGTGGATAGGGATCCACAGCTGGGTATTAATCGATTCGAATCGTCGTTGCTTCTCGGTTATGGAGACTTGATCCTCACACCTAGAACTAGGATGTTTTTGGAATGAATAAATTTATTGGAAAGAATGATGATGGATATTTGGAAGGACTTGAAAATATAGTTAATGATTAATAATATTATGAAAATAAAATATTAAAATAGGACTAGTAATGCTTTTCTGCAAAACTCTTGAACTCTTGCTCAAGCCTTACCTTGACTCCCCTCAGTCTGCATTTCTGAGTCTAATTTTTCACCTTTAGTCGGGTAAGTCTTGCGGAGTACCCCAGTACTCAGGGTTTGTTAACCCCGTTGCAGGTAGCCAGTAGGAGCCTGAAGTCTGTCTTGCTCCGTGCTGTGTCACTTTTATCCAAGAAAACGAAGAGGAGTAAAGTGAACCCGTGGGCAGGGTTCGTGCATTATCTATCTTTCATGTTATGTTGTTATTCTACTGCTACTGCTACCACTTTTATTGATGGTATGTAATAATTGCACTTAATTTCTATTTGAACAACCGTTTTGTAATCTAAGTACTATTAATCTTCCGTACTTTTACTCTGATGTATTTTATTATGAAATGTTGTAATCCTACAATGGCTTCGCAATGGGATCCTGTCAGAGATAACGGGTGCTTATGTGGCCCGGCAGAGCTACCTAGGTCATCTGGAACACGGGTCCGGCTGTCAGATGTCATTAGTGGCGATAACAGGTGCCTGTGGGCCATGTGATTTAGGCGGTTCTGTTACAACAGCTAGCCGTAACCATTGGATCTATTTTATTTTGTATAAAATTACCCACCTCTACCATTATAGTTAATAAAATCTATTTTCTAAAGAAAAAAAATAGTTGCCGTAGAGAAAAAATCTCCATCAACAAACACACGTTTGTTACCCACCTCAGGCTATATTATACTCAAGAAAAAGAAGAATTGTTGCCGTACAGAAAAAAATAATTGTCCATCTACAAACACGTTTGTTTCATGGTTGGTCAAATAAAGTAGATGGGCCTATCCATCACGTTGACTTTTAATATAAATATCAGGGCCCGTCATATTATGCATTAATTATAATAAACTAATTCGTGTTGTAAAGAAAAAGTGTACATATTTTTTCATTATTGCTGCACAGAAAAAATAAATCTCCATATACAAACATGTTTGTTTCATGGTTGGTTAAATAAAATATTAGATTGGCCTATCTGTCACGTTGACTTGGCAATTAATATATTAAATAATTAATATATTAAATAATAATATAAAATATTAGGACCTATCATGTTTATGGATTAATTAATAAACTAATGTGTGTTGTAAAGAAGAAGTATACACACATTTGGTCATAGAAAAAAAAACTTATCAGCCTTAGAAATGTTATAGAAAATATTAGATTGACCTACCAATCATATATATTCACTTTAATGATCTAATGATCCATCAAGTTAGTTATCATCAATTTAGGTTTTGCAATAAAACATTTTTGCTTCGATATGCTATGGTTCTGAAGTGAAAGATGCACCATGAAGGTATAGAAAGTGCGTGATTGATGCAAATGTGCGGCCCTGATACAGTATGGGAAATCTCACAGTTCCAGTTTCCTTTCATTGTTAATTGAACTGATAGTTATTGTAATTTGGTAGATTCAGACCCTTGGTGGAGGATATGATTTTCGCTGCATCCGTGGAATCAAAACTCCATTAGTGTTCTGCTATATATCACCTTTTTGTCAAATTATTGTTTCTTCTGTTTGCATGCTTTATCCATCCTGATGATTTCCTTTGTTTGAGACAACAAACAACTGCATATAAATCTAGAAAAATTGTTGCTAATGCAGAGTATCAATATCTCTGCTTAAATACAAATATTAAGTTTTGGACATATAATCCAATATTAATTAACGGCTTCAGATTGTGTATCCATGCATTAGAGAAAATATGCATCAAATGTATGTAGACCCATTGAGTACAGAATATTAGTTTCCAACTACCAATTTGTCTTCAACCAAACATTTGCTCCTGTTGTTACATATCATCATTGTTGATTCAGTCCTTCAAATGTGATGGTGCATGTAATTTTCATTGAAAAATTGCATGGCAATTAAGCTGGTAAAGGAATTATGAAAAATCAATGTAAAGGTCACTAGAGCATGGGATGCAATCTTGCTAGGCAGTGACAAACAAATGAGTTAGTAATATTATAATGCCCTTAGATTACTTCCAGTTTACATGCTAATGATGTTAAAAAATAGGGGACCAGATGTATGGTGTTATTATTAAGGCCTATATGGAAAATTCAAAACACTCATCAAGAAAGTAAAGTTTACGTAATCATGACGACTACATAGAAATATCGACCAATGGAGAATGATAAGGTACTCAATTTCTTGCGCACGACTACTGTAAAGAAGATCAAAGATACACAAGACATTGCTAATAAGTATAGTTTTCTGTTCTTTAGTATAAACATGCTTTCTAATAGAGTAACAGTGACATGTACTACCTCACATGTAAAATGTCACCAACATTATAATTTTTATGCTATTCCTCTCATTTGATCACTACCAGATATAAGAAATCATATTTATATTTCATAGATATAATGGAGTTGTAGCACACATTGGACCAATAATAGAAAAATCCACAACAAACTTCAGAGTGACAAAAAATCTGTGATACTGTGCCCCTCATCCCAAAAGAGACATCAGACTTTTACTGTGTTTACTGTTAGAGGTAAAAAAAAAACAGAGAAAGCGAGTGATGCAAAATGACAACATTTCCAATGAACAGTGTTACATGTATATATAGGCCCTATATGGGTAGTTACATGTTAGAGAGAGTGAAAAGACACCTTTTGGGATTTATCCCTAATAATTGATCATTAATAATAATTATTAACATTTGCATGGTGTCTGTTGCAGCAACCTTTTGAGCTCGAAATATTTCCTAATGTTTTTGCAATTCATATATTATATTATTTTTAATTCCAAAGCTGTAGTGACCAAAAAGTTAACGTTCGTTTTTGGGAAACCAAGTTGAGCAAATTGATGAGAGGACAATATCTCATGTTATCGATATAGTATCAACAACTATGAAAAAATTTAGAAGTAGGTCTTCATCCAATATCAACAATTCAATAATATAGCCTTTCACAAATCTCTAGGAGAAAAAGAAATTGATATTTTGCCGCATATTCTTTGTCTTTAAACTATGCACATATAAACAAATATCAAATATGTTTGATGACAAATATAATTATGAATCAATTATTAATACATTATTCAGACCTGATTTGCATTAGGATTTTTACATGTTTTTATCTACAACTATGTACCACTGTCAGTTTGAGTCAGCCTGGCAAGCAACTCCTGTACAAACAAACAATTTACTATTATGACTACATAATTATTCCTCAATTAACGAAGCATAAAGCAAAAAAAGGACCGCATGTATAATATATGCTATCTTAAAAAATATCTATAAAGTATCTATATATTTTTATGAATTTATATAACTCTACACAATGTTATAAGCTCCACCATATAGACGAACTAAACATGTATACATCACAATAATTATTTATTTTAACAACTTACCAAGCTTGAAAATTCATTCCCTAACAAATGACATAGTAATTAAGTTATATTAGTACTACGAGATAACAAGATTTTGCAAATTGTTTTTTAATATAAGTGTACACATTTTGAAAAAACATCATATAATATATTAATCTAATTTTAAGAAATATATGTTCTAGAAATGAGATTATAATATGCCATTATGAAAGATAATACAAGTGCCTAACGTCTCAAGAAATCTATGAAAGATAATGAGGTTATAATTTGGTTGATGAACAACCACCATCTCAAGAAAAGGAGGAGGTTAGTATATACCATAGGTGCCTAACCTCTCTATCAATAATCTTAGGTGACATGATGTAAGCTTAAAAATAAATGTGTATTGTTGTCATCATGATACTTAAATGTATTCTAATACAAATATTTACATTACACATAAGATTTTAACCCGTGCGAGAGCACAGGTTGAAGGACTAGTTAAGATTAACTCGATTGATGAACGAACGGAGGATGGATCACTGTGAGATTACTGTGGGCCTGATGAACGAAGAAATATAGGAATTAAATTGGATGGACCTAGGGTCCACCCAATACCTGTGCACCCTCATGGTGGATGATTAACACGTGACAAAATACAATATCATGTGGACATTAATTTAGAAAGTTGAAAACAATATGCAGGGACTCAGGTGTTGCAGATTTTTCTAGACGTCGGATTTGATTACCTGTACACATGTCAATAATCCAACATAGGCGTGCATATGTGATAGTTTGGACTCAGGGTCTATCCAATTTATTTCGGTGCTTCCACCAACAAGTACCAAAAGCATGTATGGTGACCTCCGGAACGCGGCGGCGTGCATGTGCACGTGCATGCAGGGACCATCACGTTCTATTAGCTAGTAGCTAATAGACACGCTGGTAGTGGTAGGGGCCGGTCCCTGCAACCTGCATATGCTTGCTGCCTTGCTATGATGTACGGCCTCTAATTCGATGATAGAGTAATACGAGTAATAGGCAAAGCCCTGCAGCGGCGGTAGTACGTACTCTAGTACTTGCACCAGCTGCATGCGAGCACATCGTCCGATCGGATCGGACCACACGCAAACAGTACTAGTACTAGTACTATGCAGTGTGGCAGTGTCAAGGATATGCAAGACAGATTCGGGTGTTAGGATATTGGCACCGCTGCCCTATAAAACGAACACAGCGGTAAATTTACCATGTGAACTCACGCACCCGTGAAGGCTATCCCAATCTCCATCAGTTCTATTTGCTACAGGAATATTGGAAGTCTAGAGGTGCGCTATCCTCCGCGGGGCCCAAGTCGCCGGCCGGCAGGAGGAGCGAGGAGGAGGGCTCGACGGAGGCCGGCGGTAGAGGAAGGCGCGCTGGGGAGGGAGGCCGCGCAGGCCGTCCGCCGCTGCCGCTACCGCGCAGCAGGGTGCACCGGGTAGGGCGCCGCGTAGGCCGGCCATCGAGGTCGTCCGCCGCCACCGCCTCGCAACAGGGTGCGCCGGGGAAGGCGCCGCGCAGGCTGGAAACGCGCTCTCCCCGCCGGATCTGCCGCCGCGCTCGCCCGGAACGCTGGCTGCCGCCTCGCTCGAGCTTACCGGGCGGCGGCTGCCGAGGTCGCTCGTCCGGAACCGCGCTCTCCCTGGTCCCTGCCTGTCTTTTTTTCTAGCTTTTTTTAGACTATTTCGTTGCTATCGAGTAGCTTTTTTCTAGCACCTCTTCTCCCTGTATGATTGCTGTCATGTGGGACCCATCTCCTTTACATAGTGGTTTGGAGATTGGCGCGGTGCGGTCAGCCTTAGTCAGTACGCATTCTTTGCTTATAGAAAGAGAGAGAGAGAGAGAGGGGGTTCCAACAACAAAAGGTGATTGCAGAAGAGGGTATACGGATCTAGTAGTAGGAGCAAGCACGCAGTACCGTAGTACTGTGTAGTGTCGATGAGACAGTCATAGCTACCACGACTACCCTGGTACAAATAGTATATAGTTCAATGTTTACATAATCTTGTATTTGATAATTTTATATCGAGCTGAATCAAAAACAAATACTTGATCCGCGTTGGCTACACATCCACCTAATATTAGGTCTTCCCACCCACAACAGTGACACTACAGCTCGATAAAACCTAATGGTCTGTGATTCGACCCAAAACCAGACTGAACTTGCTCGTTGTCCTTAAAATCCACTCCACCCCAGCCCAGTTATTCTCCCAACAAAACTGATCCACACCGAACTGGATGCACATTTAAAAAAATCCAAACCAAACCAGTTCATGCCCTTGAACGACGATTTTAAACCATGCATATATCCTGCATTGACCACTCGATCAGTTAGGACATTCCCTATATTGTGCTGAGTTACTGTACGATGAACATGTGTATGTTACTAGTGAAATGTTACCTGCAACTGTATATATGAGTGTTGTTGTTGCTCTTGTAGGTGGTAGCATGATAGCACCAACCAACGTTATGGTCCGCTGTGATAGAGCTCCTACAGACTCAACTTTTCTATCGTATTTACAATTCACACAGTGTTCATACGGGTTTTTTTTTTTCTATCTCCTCCTCTCGTCTTCTCTCATAAAACTGGTGAAGCCAAACAAATTGGCTCCACCGGCTCTATGAGCGAAGGAGATAGAAAATAGACTTCTGTGAATATTGTGTGAATAGTAAATGCGTTAGAGAAGTTAGAGCCGGTAGCAGCTTCACCAAACGCAAATGGGACCGATATTGGCTATGGGACAGCCGGTCTTCATTTATTGGCATGGAAATATCGGTCGATCTGGGTGAGGATTCACGATTCAGCCAGGGTTGTACATTCCCTCCCCCACCTGACGCCAATCATTCATCCGTCCATTCACTTCATCGTGGTCGAAGCAATTATTTGAAAAAGACATACCATTAGTATAACTATAGCATATACCAGGGGCCTTGCCAAATCTTGGAAACTTGCTTGCACCTGTGGGCTGTGCACAAGGACCCATGTCCGATCCCATGGGAATAGTAAGTTCCATTCATTCATGTCCAGTGTAGGATCTACCGTATTTATGTTTCACAGACGACCATGTGCTCTATGGCCCCACTACTCAATATGATTCAGTATATATAGATCTAACAAAAGTTCCATTAAAATAAATTTAGCAGAACAATTACCGATTATATTGAATAGAAAAAAAAATTACCTGTGGAGCCATACCAAAACTAATTGAAAGGATTTCCTAGAGGATAAGCTAAATGATTACAGTATGTATTTGTATTGTCAGCAGTCAGTAGCTGCTGATGTATCACAAGGGAGTGAGCGGCGGCGAATCCAAAGGCTCTGCGAAACCATAGCTTTTTTATAAAGGAAGGGAATATATTTATCATTTAAAGTTTACCATATATCAATTTATGTGTAATTGTGTGCCAAGGGAGCAACCAGTTGATGCTGACTATCACATTACATGTGTCCTGGATGAGAATTAGAATTTTCACATACAAAGGGAGGTTGTGACTGAGTTCTTTCTTACAGTCAGAGTAGGGAGGGTGTTGATTTGCAACTAAAAAATTGAATTTGTTTATGACCTGTAAGGATTTGTCAGAAAAGTATACCTGTGGTAAATCATGCTAACCAGTTTAATAAATAGCAGTCTAGCTGCAGAAACGCTGACATTCGTCAGCAACCTTATTGCAGATCCTTGTAGCCCATATTTTCATGGATCTGTCATGGCCCGTTTCTACATAATGGCCCATTGCATTGCAGTCACAGTACCAACCCGGCCTATTACACCGTTGAGCAGCTCTGTTCCAGCAGGATTTTCAGTTTTTGTTTTTGACTCATCTTCCTACTGACCAGTGGTGCATTCAGTCGATTCCACTCACTTTCACACTACTTCCTTGGCCACAGCACGAAGCGGCGTCGCCATTGACAGCACGAGCCCAAACTGCTCCGCCATGTCAATTCCGCCGCCGCCGCCGCCTCGCCCACCATCACGAACCGCCGCCCAGTCGAATCGATGCAGCAGCGAGGCGAGCATGAGGTGCAGCATCCTCTCTGCCAATGGCAACCCCAGGCAGATCCTCCTGCCGGCGCCGAACGGGATGAGCTCAAAGCAGTTCCCCAAGAACCCAACATCGCCCCTGCCGCTGCCGACGAACCTCTCCGGCACGAACTCGCCGGCGTCGTCGCCCCACGCCTTGGCGCTCCGGCAGATCGCCCAGATGTTCACGTACACAGTCGTCCCTTCCGGGACCCTGTAGCCATGGACCTCCACCGTCTTCTCCGCCTTGTTCACGCCGATGGGCACCGTCGGGTGCAGCCGGAGTGTCTCCTTCACCACTGCCTGGAGGTACGGGAGCTTGGAGATGTCGGATTCTTCCACGTGTGGTGTTCTTGTGCCGATGACTCGTCGGAGCTCGTCTTGCACCTTCGCCTTGCAGCTTGGGTGTCGCAGCAGCTCCGCCATTGCCCACTCTATCGTGCTCGTCGTCGACCCACTTCCGGCGACGAGCAAGTCCTGATAAAATTTGTTATACATTTTGGATTCAAATTTTCCAAATTACAACTTCTTACTAGAGATTTTTTTGGCAAATTAAATTACCATGAACATTCCTCTCATGGCGTCTTGGTTCATCACCCATGCTTCCATGCCACTACCATCCACTTGACCCTCCACGTCAAGCGCGGCGTCGAGCAAGTCGTTCCTCCGCGGCTCGCCGGCGGCCCGGCGGCGCCGCCGCAGGTCTATCTGACGGTCGACGATACCGTACGTCCACGCGACGAGCTTCTCCATCCGGCGCCTCACGCCGAGCACGTCGGCGGCGGCGAGCGCCGGGAAGTAGTCAGACACGTTCGGCGTCCCGGCGACCACCACGGCCTGCCGCACCACGTCGCCGAGCTCGCGCGCGGTGGCCGTGTCCAGCTCCTCCGAGAACATGCTCCGCCACAGCACGCCGGCGACCACCGGGAACACCGCGCGCGCCACGGCAACCGGCGACGACCCACCCTGTCCCCTGGCCGCCGCCGCCTTCGACGACGACGACACGGCGCGCACGAGCTCGCGCGCCTTCTCCTCCCGCGCGGCGCGGAGCTCGGCGAGCCGCCGGGGCGCGAAGAGCTCCTCCGTGCAGAGCCTCCTGAGCGCGCGCCACTTGCGCCGCGGCGGGAGCGCGATGATGGAGTTGGCGTGGTGGCCGCACGCGTGCCACGCGTCCATGCCGCCGCGCCCGGCGAGGTCGGCGTTGTGCGCGTGGAGGATCTCCTTGGCGACGGCGCCGGACGAGGCCACGACGGCGCGGACGCCGCCGAGCCGGACGGACACGAGCGGGCCGTGGCGGTCGGCGAGGCGGGCGAAGGCTCGGTGCGGGTGCTTGCCGAGGTTGTGGAGGTTGCCGATGACTGGTAGCCGGCGAGGACCCGGAGGTAGGCGGCGGCGCGCGTCGATGAGCGGCTGGAAGATGTAGGTGGTTAGGAAGATGAGGAGAAGCGAGGAGATGCATAGGAGGAAGAAAGCCATGATCGCTTGCTGTCGACTCTCTACCTGCTGCGTGTTTGCTATGCATGCGTACGTATCCTCTTCCTAAGAGAGTTGCTCAAGGAGAATTTATTTCGGTGCGTGTACCGTATTTTCTTTATCGCAAATATATTATTACATCAAAGTTTATCCTAATAAAAACAATTTAAGTTTAATTATCAATAATTTAATATTCATTGACCATGATCCTAACCATGCGTTCTAAATTATTATAAGTCATTCAAAATTTTTAAAGTACATACATAGTTTTTTTTATACACTTTTACGTCTAGATTCTTTCTCCACCCCCAATGAAACCATGCCTCGTTTTGTGTAGACACCTCTTGTAGGAAAAAACCAATGGCTTAAATTTAGAATGGAGGGGGTACCATCGCACATCTTATTTTCTTCGCTTTTCCTTTCAGTGACTGAAATTTTAGATGATTTTAGATAATACTCTTATATCATCAACTAGTACAAGTTTATTGTTACTTTTATGATTTTTTATTTATCTTTGTGTCATGACACATTAAATTTTTGTCCTTATCTTCCTATAGAAATAATTATAAATTGTTAATTGCCTTTGTGTCAATACAAATCAGATTTTTGTTAGATTTGTAGTTTTGTCTAACGAGTTTTTATTATCGGTATCAAAAGTATATACAATAACTATCGTCCTGAAAGAATACTAAATTTCAGGCACCCGAATTTTAACAAATCTCTATTCTCTTAGTTCCATGGACATAGTTTCATATATAAAAACAGAACTATTTTCTTCTCTATCCTCCTTAACTCTAATGCCAAACGTCACTATTTTGCTTATTTGATACATATGAGCATCTCCAAGAGTTTGCCAAATTCTACTTGGTTTGCCAACTCCCGAAATGATATGCCAAGTAAAAAATAGTCCATCTACAAGAGTTTGGTATTTTTGACTTGGTAAAATAAAAAGGCCCATTAACAAAAACAAAAATGCCCGCTAAGAGAACGAAGAGCCCCGCTAAGCGAACGAAGAACCCCGCTAATACAACGAAGAGCCCCGGATGTCAAGCCGTATATGCACGTGTATATTTGCTCGCGCGGAGGGAAGATATGCCAAGTTGCTATTAATGTTAAGTTATTTTACCAAACTGTTGGAGGCTATTTTTTCTTGTTTTGCCAAAATTATATGGATGCTAAGTTGAAATGACAAACTCTTGGGGATGCTCTTAATGTCAAAGAAATCACCAGTCATCCAACTGGAACTGTCCTAACTTAGGCCTAGCTAATCAGTCATCAAGTCATTTTTTAGACGAAGACAATAAATTAGATCTTGTTTAAGATATTATACTTGTATAGATATTGTTAGGCAAGATGTCGTTGTATGCCCATGCAGACTTATGCCCTGCTTGGCTCTTATGGTCTAAAATTTAATTTGCTAAAATTAAGATCTAAACTTCAGATCTCTTTAGTTTGCATGTATGGTCTAATACACTCTAGTTAACTAATAGTATATTTATGAGGTTAGTTAAATTTTAAATAGTACTTTACATCACCTATTTAGGCCCTGTTTGGTTCACCTGTCGTTTTTGGAAAAGCTGTTGTGGCATGTGGCATTTGGAAATGCTGCTGTGATTTATGAACAGTGACAAAAAGCCAAAAACCCTTTAGTTGAGCGTTATGGCTTCTGTAAAATTTGTAGTCACTTACAAAGCTGACCCGCATGTCATCCTCAAAACAACTTCTTCCTTTCGTGCGGTCCGCTCGTCATGGAGAGAGGGATGACAGGTCCACCAGGAGGAGGAACAATGGCGAGAACGAGACTGGCGAGGAGGAGCCGGATGACATGGTGGCCGTCGAGGACGACGACGTCGTCGACACTGATAGGGGTGCTTCATCGGACACCAGCTCCTCCTTCGACAACGTGCATATCAGGGTCGAGCCCTGCATATGCCCGGCAGCTGCCGTCGCCGCCACGCCTTCCAACGGCCGCCGTGCAACTTCCAGCGGCGCCACCGGAGTAGGACAGGGGCACGTGTCCGCCCGCTGGTGCCGGGGATAGGGCCATGTGCCTGCCCGCCGGTGTTGGGCACGGGGCCTCACGGCCACCCACACGCCCGTGGGATCCAGGCAAAAAAAGAGAACACGCCGACTGTACCAGGGACCTCGACAGCCTTGGGCAGGGCCGGTTGTCGGACTTGACACTGATGACCAATGGCAGGTGGGTAAATATTTGTCTCAAAAGCCAGTAAAAACAAGGGGCTTTTGGATTTTTACTGCATTGAAAGCTGCTTTTGGCCTACAACAACTATGGTTTTGAGGCCTTTGGTTGGCTTTTGGCTTTTCACTACCAGAAAACAGAATTACCTTGAGGGCTAGCAATTTCTTTGAGGGGTAAAATTAAACCCCCAAGGATATATCATTACCTTGGGGGTCGTATGTAACCTCCAAGAAAATACATATTATTGAGTGCTAAATCCAAACCATCAAGTTAATTTCATATTTCCTTGAGTGTTAATCTGAACAGCCAAGCAAATTCACATTTTCCTTGAGTGTTATTAGAAATCGCCAAGGTAATTGACATTTATTTGTTGTAAATGGAAACCGTCAAGGTAATTCTCAGAGTTTTGAATTTTAATTTTTTTTGAATCTTTCAAATGAACTTAAATGGAGATACAAGTTAAACCAAAGTTGTAGTACTTGATGATATATAGAACTTTTCAGTTGAAACTTTTTTCATTTGAAATTATCCAGGCTCTCTAATATCTATTATAAGATCTACTAAACTAGGAACAAAAAGAAAAAAACATTCACTTAGATACAGAAGACTTCGTGGTGTAGTGGTAAGTGAGTTTCATACGAAAACTCAGGTCTAGAGTTCGATTCTCAGCTACAACAATTATGAGATTATTTCTCTTTTTTGAATATATTTCCTTTGCGGTCTAAACAATTTTCCTTGACGGTTGTCGACCCTCAAGGAAACTATTTTTTTTGGCGGTTGTAACATTTTCTTGGCCCTTTGGCAAATTTAGTCTGGTCATAGTTTTCTTGGCGGTCAGCATCCAAGGAAATCATCCTTGAGTGTCAAAACCGTCGAGGAAACTAATTTCCCTTGTCTTCTATCCTTGAGTGTGTTTGCTTAACGGTTTATGGCCAAGGATCATTTCTTTGGCGGTTTAACCCGTTTGGTTTGGCCAAGGATCATTTCTACGAGAGTATCTAGGTGGGAAAGCGAGGCCTGGATCAGCCGCCATCGTCAACGCCGCTACCGCCACCGTGAGAGTGGCAGCGGCAGCGGTAGTGGCACCCCTCGTGGTGGTGACAGGGAGGCGGACGACAGCTACAACCGCAGCCATCGCCGGCGCTTCCGTGAAGATATCTTCTCTGATGGCGACGAAGACGATGAGGAAAGTAACAACAGCCGTCGCCGCCGCCTCAATCCTCCCATGGAGTTCACTTTTTCTGATTCTGAAAGCGATCGTGAGGTCGCGCATGTCATCTCCTCCTCTGATGACGACGGCGACATGCTGGTGGAGATGGAAGAGGCGGCCCAGCTGGCACGGCAGCCGCACAGAAACGTAGCACGCAATTTAGGAGATATATGAGAATGACCTTCACGAGATACTTCCTCTGTACTGCCTCCGTATCAGAATTAGATGATGTTTTGAAAAAGATCATGGTCAAACATTAAAAATATAAATCATGAATAATTTTTAAATTATTAAGTTTAAAAATATAAAAACTATATAAATAAATTTGTCTTCAAAAATACTTTCATAAAAGTATATATATATATATAATTTTTAATAAGTATTTTTATAGAAATATGAAATTAAAGTCATGCTTTGTAGACCGTGTCGTTGTTCTAAACATCATCTAATTCTGATACGGAGGGAGCATATGATTTAAAAGTTGTCTAAGACAACGACATGGTCTTTAAAGTATAACTTTAACTCATATTTCTATTTATATTTTTAATGTTTGACTAAATCCTTATCAAAACGATTTTTTTTCCATACGGATGGAGGGAGTATGTGCTCCTTCGTCCCAGAAAATATGCAACTGCGGGCTACGTGCCACGTAAAGTAATTTACATTTGACCAAGTTTCTAGTGAATAGTATTTATATTTATGGCTCTAAATTAATATATTATAAAAATACATTTTAATGTTTATTTGATATTTTAAATATTTATAGTTTTTTATCTATAATTGGTTAAAGTTGATACACTAAAACGTGTTAGTGTGTTAAAATTGCATGTTTTATAGGACGGAGGGAGTAATGAGACGCCACACGTGTTCGTCGTCCGGGCGCACAGTTCCTCGCTCGTGCCCTGCCCGCCTTGCCTCCTCAATCTTCTCTCCAAGCTCCTCATGGTCTTCCTCGTCCTCATACACAGGCGCAGCTCCGTCGCCCTCTTGCGCCGCCCGGCACCTCCCTATATGTGCTCTCGATATGAGGACGACCCTGCCGGATTCAACGGAACGGCCGGCTAGTTTGGCCACGGACGACTCTATCTGCACTCCGTGCCGTGCTTGAGAAGACGAGAGAGAGAGAGAGAGAGAGGCGTACACCGTGTACAGCTTGGACGTACTCCTCACGACCTTGGCAGTTGCAATTGCAAGTCCCTGTCTCTGCAAGGTACGTTGCACGGTTCGGGCACACCAACGTGAGTACACGAGAAATTTCAGAATAAGGGACTACTAAACGTGGCACGCGCCTCACTGAATTATTTTAATTTTTTTGAGCATCTAATTTTATTTACTCAAATGAAAAAAACTTAAAACTATAATGTTGTAGATTATCTCATATAAAAATTATCTTCATCTGATATGCTATTGAAGAGTTATGATGTAAACTAAAGAAGAAGGTCATTAAATATGTGTTGCTGGAGTCTCTGTTAAATGTCATTTGCAGATCGAGACAGTGTTTGTGGAATCGAAACTGTGACCTAGATCTCAACCACAACACTTTAACAATAACACACACCCATCTATGACTACATATAGGATGCTATCTTTTCGGCCCTGTTTAGTTGCCAAAAAGTTGCAAGATTTCCTGTCACATCGATTGTCCTTTACGCATGCATTGAGCATTAAATAAAGTAGCAGCTGTTGCATGTTTGTACTTTTTGCCTGGTTTTTTCGAGACGAATATTTTGAGTCTACTTAGACCATGATTGGACACTTAGTAGAGAAGATTTCTCGTATGTTATAGTGAATTTTTCACTGTCTTTTAGGCAACTAAACGGATCCAATATATTAGTGTTTTGTAATCATATAGCAAACAGAAAAAAAGATTCAACTACAGACTTTTAAATATTGTCAGACACTGCAACTTTGCCTGCAGGCGTCGGCCACAGCCACCAGCTAGCAAACAATGGGAGCCAGAGCCTGACCTCCATCCGAGCAATCACTTGAGCCTCAGCCGAAGTCCTGACCCCATGAGCCGATGAGGCAGAGAGACATCAAGGAAAGCATCACCGGTACATAGAACCTCACTACTCACGGTTCTAGACATATTTTCACTGACATTTTTCACGTCTACCAGTAAAAAAGGCTCGTAAAAATAATTTTTTTACAGGCGGTTACTTGAGAACCGCATGTACAGAGGAAGTTTATACTGTACTAACGATTTTCCGAAAATCAGATTTTAAAAATAACAGATAAAATATTTATATCTGGGAAAGGACCCACCGGCCAGCACCCGCCCGCCTCCACCGAAGTCGTAAGTCGCAACATTTTTCGCGCAAAATACATGCGCTACGCGGCCACGGGGGTTCGAACCCGTGACCTTTCCCTCGCGCATAACCTGCTCTAATCACTCCACCTAACACTCACTTGTGCCTCTATTGAATTAGGTTCGCCACGTATTGTTACACAACCAATAGAAAATTGACTGTTTGAGGCCCTAAACGAAGTCAAATAAAAAGGTTGTGAACTATAAAGTTGCATAACTTTTCAATATCTACAACTTTTATGTTGGAAGTTTCTCCGTCGGAGGCTTTTTTCAAAAATTCAAATTTCAAATTTCATACTTTAACCGTAATTTACATCAACAAGATGATTTTAAATGAAAAAAATTTTAACTACAAAGTTTCATAACTTTTCGAGATCTACAACTTTTATGTGGATAGTTTTTTCATTTGAAGTCATTTGAAAAACTCAAAAAATTAAAATTTAGATTATCTTTAGTGGCGGGTCACTTAACGAACAACCACTAGAAATCGATTTTTAGTGGCGGTTCCTTAAGTGACCCGCTTGTAGAAATGAGCCATTTTTACATACGGTTCCTTAAGAGAACCGCCACTAGAAATCGATTTCTAGTGGTGATTTCTTAAGAAACAGCCACTAAAAATGGCGCTGATTTCTAGTTGCGGACGTTAAGCGAAACCGCCTGTAAAACAATTTCGAGGCGTCAGTATAGAGCTTTTGTGTACTAGTGCATAGGGCTTTGATCTTCGGGTTGCGTAGTTTGATCCTCCACAATTACTATTGTCCACTCATATGGATTTCTTGTAGGGCTTGTATTGCTCTTTAAGAAAAGTTATGAATAGATCCCTTTTCTGATTCTTTCACGGCCTCTATCCTTCTCTTCTTCTTTTTTTCTTTTCTCACTTCTAGATAAATGTTTTCTGGGCAACATGAGTTCATTGTAAATTTAGACAAGTAGTAAGTAACTTAAAAAATATGCAATGCTATATTCAACATGATTGCTACACCATATGGGTTTCCTAAATCCTAAATCTAAAGAAGTATAAAGAATAAAGATTGGGGGTGATTAGGGTGCTTGGCCGCTTAGGGCCAAGGGCTAGCTCCTTAGAATCACTCACTCGGCACTCGCGCAGGAACAGTGTTGCAGCCGCGTGGCAGATGGACACGGGAGTCACAAATGCCAAGGACTCATATCTCGTACGACCGTCGACTGGTAGTGCACTTCTGTTGTTCCTATGGGCCAAATACTACTATTACTTACATATTTGGGATTGGGCCCGCTGCCCTCAAGGACCCATTGTGGTAGCCCAGCTCGAAACCTTCAGGGCCAGGCCTGGTGCAACCGTTTCAAGGGTCATTCTTTATTTTTATTCTTTTCTTCTTTTTCGCCTTTACGAGTACTGTGATTGGACTTGTTTGCCTGTGCCTGTGCCCGTGCCCCTGCCTGCCCGCCCCCATCTCTTAAAAATAGCTTAGATAAGAAAACAGAAAACTCTTAAATGTGCATCTTAGAAAACAGAAAACTCTCAAGGCCTCAAGCTTAAGCTTAGTATATGTCCAGCAGCCCATTGTAACCGCCTGTTTGGATTTTCTTTTGAGTCAAGAGTCTCTTAAATAGCTTAGAAAAAACAGAAAACTCTCAAATCACCTTAGTTTTAGTATAAATGCTTCATTCAAAGACAAGCATACAAGATCTAAACTACCTCAATTCGATTGCAACGAGAAAAGCAGTTGAGATCTAAGTATACTCCCTCCGTCGCAAAATAGATGTCATTCTCACTTCCCTAGAAGTCAAAGATCTTTTGCTTTTGACTAAATATATATATATATATATAAATACTAATATCTAAAATACATAATAGTATCATTAGATAGATTGTTGAATATACTTTCATAATATATTTATTTGGAGATATAAATGTTGCACATACTTTCCACAAACTTAGTTAAAATTGAGAAAGTTTGACTATCACACATCCTATAGCGACTTCTATTTTAGGACGGAGGGAGTACTCTGGTTAATGATATAGCGACTTCTTAATTAGCTTGCCATCATTTCAGCTTTTGCACTCGCTTTACGTGAAGACTTAGCTGCAGCATCAAGTCGCAGTGTTTATCATTCATGCGTGCTTCAATTTTCGAGAACTTGAACACGACTCTAGCCTACAACACTCGAAAATATCATGCGATTTGACAATGAACCTTCATCAGATTTGCGCCATAAGCAGATGAGATGAGGCCCCTACCCAAAAAGAAGGGAAAAAAAAAAGACCGTGTAGGCCCATTCGAGTGTCGGCCTTGGAACGATCCGTTCTAGGCCCATCACAGTTCTGGATCGAACGATCCGATGTACGCTACCAACGAGCCCAACCTCATGGGCTGCCGCGCGCGTCGATGGCGGTCCCGGTCCGGCCCAATGGCTGCAGGAGGCGGCGGAGCGATGCGAACCTGGCGAATGGCGGCGTGGCCGCAGATGGAGGCGGAGGCGAAGGCGGTGGTGCACGGTGGGCGAGGTGCTCCGTGCCCCACGGAACGGTGGGAGCGCGGCGGTGGCCGGGCGCTGAGCAGGGTCTTCCCGAGGGGCGATACTTGGAGATGGGCGGAAGATCCGAAGGCCGCTGCTGGGCCCGACCGCCGCAGTACCTTCCCGTCGACTCCGACGGTCGCCGGCGGCATTGGTTCCGGCAGGTTAGCGCTCCCAAGCGAGGTTCGCAGTATGTTCAGTTTCTTTCTTTTTTCGCTCCAATGCTTGGCCAGTGGCTTCACGGAGATCTCGAAGATAGTTATCTTATCCTCTGTTTGTGCTTGTCTTCTGCAAACAATTGTGCAGCGTTTTGATAGAGAAATTGAGGATGTGTGTGGTGTGGGGGTGCTGTATAGCGGCATGTTTAACTAGCCAACGCTAAGATTGGGCTCTATCCAAACATTGTATTGTTCACCCCCAAAATTAGGCACTTGTCCGACGAGTGTTTCTCCCAAAGATGGTAACTGTCTTGCTAATAATTTACCCTCTTTCGCAATCATTTCACTACAACAACTACTCTATGTCTAATTGTTGCCCACTCCTTTCACATGAGATTTATATGAATCGTATAATGAAGTACCACACGAATGGCTCCACGTTCTGCCACCTGGATTATGTTCATCATGTCGGTCATGAGAATTAACTATAATAAAAGCGAGGTGTTCAAGATTGACATAGAGGAGGGAGAAGCTGAAATGAAATATTTGGTCAGGCTTGTGTTCATCTTACCCATCATTGCTGAAACTATGGGCATCGAGCCCAACCTCATGGGCATGAGGGGCCTGTTAAAGGGTTGGGGAAGCTGGCAGTATTCAAACTATGGGCGACCCTGGACTCATTCCTGTGTGACCAGCACAAGCTGTGTTCTGATGGCACGAGACAATCAGTGCATTAGACAGGAGCCCGTGGAGAGCCGTACAAGTGGAAGGTGAAGGTTCGCGATCGATCCCCATCTAGAATTCAATTTCTCCATGTGCTCTGTCTGCCCTGTGTGTGGATGGTTATGTGGAACAGAGGTAGTACTAGTTCACTCTATCAGCAGCATCATGTATATACATGTAGTTGATTGGGTCCCCATCAACGGATTAATGCATTGGCCACCATCGACTGTGATATGGCACCTACCAGTTGATCCAAATAATTGAGCCAAGCAACCCAATAAAACAAGCACCTTTGAGACGAGAGTGTATTGTGCATGCAATCCCTAGGGCCGCTCCCAAAATAACCACTTGTCCGTTGAGTGCTAGCTGCTCATCATCCTTTGCATTTGTGTATCTGTTGCAATCAGAAGAAAGATCCGTCCGAGTTGGTGATCAATGAGCTCTTCAGTGATATGATGATCCCTCCATCAGAATTGTTAGCAGCTGATTTTCTTGAAGCAATTTGTACAAGCACATACTACTCACTGGTTCGTCCATCTGCTTCTGTCGTCCGCTCATTGTTTTGCTTGGAATTTGTGATTTGTTGGGAGAATAAATTATCTATTGAATCTACTAGTTGCATGCAGGTGGAGATCGAGGAGGACACATCAGCCGGGAATAAGCACCCATCTAGTCCCCTGCACTACCATCACACACCATTTGATTCTGCTAATCTGCTCTTGTTCCTGTGTGCTGTGAGAGCAACATACAATGGCCGAGTTGGTGATTGGGCCGTTGGTCTCTATGCTGAAGGAGAAGGCATCCAGCTACCTACTGGACCAGTACAAGGTGATGGAAGGCATGGAGGAGCAGCGCAAGATCCTGGAGCGCATCCTGCCAAGAATCCTGAACATCATCCAGGATGCAGAGGAGAAAGGGATCTCAAGGGATGATGTTGCAGCTTGGCTCAAAGACCTCAAGACAGTGGCCTATGAGGCCAACGATTTCTTTGATGAGTTCAAGTTTGAGGCGCTTCGGCGAGATGCCAAGAAGAAGGGCCAGCACAGCAAGCATGGAACAGAGATTGCGAGGCTCCTGTTCCCAGCTCGCAACCCCATTGTGTTCCGGTACAGGATGGGCAAGAAGCTACGCAGGATTGTGCAGACCATCGATGACCTGGTCACTGAGATGAATACGTTTGATTTCAGACACCTACAGCAAGCAAAGCCCTCAAGGCAGTGGCGACAGACAGATTCCATAATCATCGACTCCGACAGGGACATTATTAGCAGATCTAGAGATCAGGAGAAGGAGAAAATCGTGAGGATCCTGCTTGATCAAACTAGTAGCACCAGGGATCTCCTGTTCCTTCCAATTGTTGGGCCGGGTGGGATGGGCAAGACTACCTTTATTCAGCTCATTTACAATGACTATGCAATCAGGATGCATTTTGAGCTTTAGAGGTGGTGCTGTGTGTCAGATGATTTTGAAGTCAATACCATTGCAAGCAACATCTGTGAGAGCAGCGAGAAAGGTCGTGAAAAAACATTGCGGGATTTCCAGAGTATAATAAGTGGGAAGAGGTACCTCACTGTGCTAGATGATGTATGGAACCGAGATGCTAACAAGTGGGGAAAACTAAAGACCTGCCTTAAGCAGGGTGGCAAGGGCAGTGCTGTATTGACAACAACTCGTGATTCAAAAGTGGCCGAAATCATGGCCATGGGTGTAGATGAAGCCCATAACATTGAGAAGCTGAGTGACGAGCATTTGAGGGAAATTGTCCAGAGTAGAGCATTCAGCTTGCAAAATCCAAATAGTGATGAGCTGGATTGCATTTTCGGTAGGATTGTTGACCGATGTGCTGGTTCTCCTTTGGCTGCCAAAGCCTTTGGCTCTATATTGAGTAACAAGACTAGCATGAATGAGTGGAAAGATACATTGGCCAAAAGGAACATTTGTAGTGAGACAAGTGAAATTTTACCAATACTCAAGCCAGTTTTGACGACCTACCATCACATATGAAGCAGTGCTTTGCATTTTGTGCTATATTTCCCAAAGACTATGAAATCGATGTAGGCCTCTTGATTCAGCTGTGGATGGCACATGACTTTATACCTGCACAGGACGGTGAAGAGCCTGAAACTGTAGGAACACAAATTTTCGAAGAGCTAACTTGGAGGTCATTCTTCCAAGATGTCAAGCAAAAATTTCCAATTGGTCAAATCTTAAATGGAAGCTTGCCAAAGCGAACCACATGCAAAATACATGATCTCATGCATGACATTGCTCTCTCTGTTATGGGGTAAGAATGCACCACCATGGTTGGTAAGCCCACCGTCAACAAGCTGTTGCAAAACCCTACTCGCCACATCTTCTTGTCACTATATGATGCAAGTACCTTTTTTTGGAAAGGACAGGTTATGTCTTTATTGGATCGTCTATTAAAGAAACAAACTGCAATGTTCCAGACATTAATCATTACAGATTGTTATGGCCCCCTTGATATATCACTATGCACTTAACAGCAAGCACTACACCTTCCTGCACGAGCCGGTTTCGGATAGAAAGACCTTGCAGGACAGATGCAACACCTAAGGTATCTTAATCTGTCAGGATATTGGTTGGAGAAACTTCCTCAAGCAATAAGCCTTCTGCATAATCTACAGACCTTGAACCTTTCTTATTGTATGAACCTTCGTCAGCTTCCAAAGGATATGAAGTATATGGGAAGCCTACGACACCTCTATACCACTGGATGTACATCATTGACGTGCATGCCTCCTGGACTCGGACAAATAACTTCTCTATAGACTCTAACAAATTTTGTTGCTGGTGCTAGCTCGGAATGCAGTACTATCGGAGAACTAGGAAATTTAAATCTTAGTGGTGAGTTAGAGTTAAGTGGTCTGGAAAATGTAACAGAAGAACTTTCAAAAAAAGTCAGACTTCAACATAAAGAAAAGATCACACACTTGTCTCTTAAATGGGATACTAAGGGTGAAGAAGATCCAGTGCAAATGGATTGCCATAAGAAGGTGCTATATGCTCTTAAACCTCATGATTATCTGCAGATTCTAAGGATAGTCAACTACAGAGGCACTAATTTACCCTCATGGGGAGCCGATCTAATGAAATTGCAGCACTTGACTGGCCTCCATCTGCATGGCTGTACGCTGTGCGAGGAATTTCCTCAATTTTACAATTTCAAAGCTCTTGAAGTTCTTTACTTGGAAAAGTTGGACAAATTGCGAAGCCTGTGCTGTGATATGGTGTCCACTCCATTTCCAGCACTTAAGCAACTCCGGTTACATAATTTGGAGAGCTTGGAGAGGTGGGTGGCAGCAGAATGGAAAAGAAAATGAGCTAGTTTTTCCTGTACTTGAGGAGGTTGATATTGAAAACTGTCCAAAGTTGAGTACTCTACCTGAAGCACCAGCGGCCAAGGTTATGATGCTAGATGAAGACAAGGCGCTGCTATACGCAGGAAATAGGTCAGTCAAGACACATGTCTTCACTTTCCAAGCTAGAACTGCATGTCCGTGGCACAGAGGTACCTCATCA
Organism: Eremochloa ophiuroides; assembly: GCA_038502445.1. NCBI lineage: Eukaryota > Viridiplantae > Streptophyta > Magnoliopsida > Poales > Poaceae > Eremochloa > Eremochloa ophiuroides. Next base: position 85,340,589 of record JAHLJS010000007.1, on the reverse strand, counting down.
GATAGATCATAATTTGTGTTCATCACATAAGTTAGAACTGTCTTTATGCAACACTGAAAAAGCACCATCTCTGTCACGACTGCGCATATCTGGCTGCAACTTTTTGTTCTTCTGAAGTCAATCACAGCCAACACTTTTGGCCTGGAAATCGTTTCAAAATCTTGTAGATCTGAGAATAGAAGACTGCGATGCGCTGATCTACTGGCCAGAACATGTCTTCAAAAGCTTGGTAACCTTGAAGATTCTGTCCGTTGTGCACTGTAAGAAGCTAATTGGCCCCAAATAGATGACAGGTGATGAACCTACACAAACAACAGAGCAAGTCCTGCCACGTTTAAACCAGATATTTGTACGCAGATGTGAAAGCTTGATTCAGCTCTTCATTCTTCCCCCATCTCTCAGAATTATTGATATTGTGCATTGCCCTAGACTTGAATTCATATGGGAAAAGGAGAAATGTCTTGAAACCCGGACATCACTGGAATACTGCCAAGACACTGCACCTACCGGTACTTTAGAGCAGTCACCATGTCCAATGATTCCTTGTCCATGTCTAGTAATTGTGGAGATACTACGCTGTGATAACGTGGTAACCCTTCGAAATCTACCCCCATCGCTCAAGAAATTGTCAATTTGTAACTGTGGGGAACTCCGTTCCGTGTCCGGAGAGCTGGGTGAACTAGAGGAACTACATATTTATGGTTATGGCTGCAATAAATTGCAGTCAGTCGATTCCATGGGAGACATGTCATCATTAGAAACACTGTTTCTTTCCAGATGCCAATGCCTTGCATCCTTAGGATCCAGTGGTGGTACTGGGAGTTACTCTGTTCTTCAGGGACTGAAAATCGAATACTGCCCAGCTATAGATATGAAGCAGTTTAGCAAAAATGTGCTCGATATGCTTGTACACAAAGAAATATCACACGCTCGTTCAAGCAACCCAGATGAAGGTAATTTCTCTGCCTTCCCTATATGCTGCAAATCCACATCCTGTGAATTTTAATCCACTGCAACCCTCCTGCTTTTATTATGGATGCCTTGTAGAAGCACAGGTGGGTGGGGGTGGAGGTCTGCAGTCTGTTTTTTAGACTGTCCTTTTTGTTTCTGATGTAATCCCATCCATATTGTATGGTTCATACGGTTATTGATTTCTATTCTTGGATGCATAGTTACTAACGTGTATTTTCCATTTGCAGGGCCTAAACTATGGGAACCAAAATCTTGGAAATATGCTATCCCTTGGTGTTGGGATGGGTGATGCAGCGTCACCGGGAGAACAGGAGAAGCGCGGCAGAGGAACCCAGAGGATCGCCATCTCGTCCGTCAACTCCGACGGCCTCCAGCGTCAGCGCCGTGCCCCCAAGTCCCAATCTAGTCAGCCCTCTCAAAACAAGGTTCACTGATTTGGGGATCATTTTGCCAGCTCTCCTGACACGGAACAGAGTTGGACATGGTGACTGCTCTAATGTACCGGTAGGTGCAGTGTCTAAAGTAGTTTCGTGCTCGAAGCAGTTCGTCCATGTCTAGTTCATGATCAACTACCTTCTCTCTAGAAGTAGTTCGTGCTCGAAGTCTTGCCCCAGTCGTTAAGTAAGTCTGTGTATAAAGAACAGTGCCTTTATCCCGGTTGCCACTAGCACAGTAACGAGAAAATTGCATATTTAGGACTTCAAACAACGCGCTTCGTAGAAATAGGACTCCAATCGTTGACTTCGTAGAAATGACCCTTGAAACATTGTCATCATTGATTTCTATGACATTAGGGGTATTTCTACTCTTTTCTCATTTAAATACTATGTATTTTGGAGCTAAAGTGACTATTATGCCCTTATGTGATTATTAGGCCGTTCTGATTCTGTCCGACGTACATCACGTACGTGACTTGCATGGCTGACGTACGTATGCAGCACTGCCATGGCTGGCTGGCATGCCGCCGCCGCTTGGGCAGGCAGGATGGCTTGCCGCCGCCGCCAGGCCATGTGTCTTGCCAGAGCACTGGAGTCCCGAGTTCAGAAAATTTCTCTCGGAAGAGAACTCCTGGTATCATGGGAAACCTCAACATAAACACTCCAATTGGACGCTTGAATCTCAGTCAAGTCACCCAAAGATTAATACGAGCACTGTTACAGCTTGCAAATCAGTTTTTGATCGAATTTAGTTTCCCAGCACCAGCTCTGCCCCAACTCGCAAATCTGTTTTTGAGCGGATTCAGTTCCCCAGCTGTGTCTTTGGTCGGGTTCAGTCCCCCGACCGGAATCAGTTTGAGAAGCCCCGGCCTCCTGCTGCTGCTCAATCATCTCGGCCTCCTTAGCTGGAGCCAATGCAATTCCGGTTCATAATTTCGATCGAGTAAATTTTCCAAAAGCTGCTGCTTTAGTTCTTCAGTCTGCACAAGTGCCTGACGTCAACTTGCATGAGGGTCAAACTTCGTTTCCTGACTTGGATTTGAATTTGGGCTTTGGCTCCAATGCACTGTCAGAAAATCCCTGTGCATATGGCATACCCAGGACTTGCTCGAGGTGTCTTGCCCATTCCCACCCGCGGTGGCGCTGCAATGCTCCCATCAAGTATCGGGTGTGTCAGGACAGCTGCGGGGTCGTCCGATCATATCTTCCGAGACAGGCTGTTCCAGAGTGCTTTAGGGCTAACTGGCTCGTCTGATTAGGAGCAGTAGTAGTTAGGGGGTATTTGAGAAACTGTAATAAGGGTATTTGAAGGGGTATGGCAGGCCCTCTCCCTCAATCTCTCTCTCATTCACTCTTATCCCCTCCACCACTTAGGGTTAAGACATTTGCTTAGGGAGAGATCCACTACTAGTGTTTATGGTAGTGTAAACTTGCATTTTGAGCTAGGAATCGAGGCCCTAACCTCGTAGCGTCTTCGGGATTCGAAGTAAGGCTTGTGCCCCTTTTGTGTTCTTGTTGCGTTCTTTGTGTCCCCTCCCTTGTGTAGCTTGATTCGCGAGTTCTAGTCCGTTTCGATCCATTCCTTTTGTGTGTGCTTGTTGTTTGTCATGTGAAGAACATCTTGACCGAAGGAAATCTTCGGATTCCAACACTACACGTAGATTGGGTTAGTTCTTCATTATGAACGATTTCAAGGGCACTTTTGGGGGAGTTTCGATATCCCATTGATTCAGTTCGAATTGGGTCTTGATCTTTTGGGAGTTGATTCTAGACTACCTAGTGACCTTATGGCCGGAAAATCGTGGTAGTTCATCTCCGTTTGATCGAGCTCTCTTCGATTTTGTTTTCGGGCAATTTTGAGGGCGCTCGGGCTGTTCAGGCGCGGACAGTCCGCAGGGGTACCCCGGACAGTCCGGCCATCGGGGCCAAGCATAGTGGGCTACAGCAGCCTGCTCGGTATACAGGCGCGGACCGTCCGCAACCCCTCCCGACAGCGAGCAGTTCGTTTTAAATCGCTGGGACTTTTAAGGAATGAACGGTGGACATTCCGGTTAAAATTCCCGGACAGTCCGGCGTTCAAAACCCAACAGTGTCCAGTTTCTGTCCGCAGCACTGTTGCTCGTCACAACGTGCTATCGTATAGTCCGAGGTCTGCCTGCGGACAGTCTGAGGCCAGTACGGCGGACAGTCCGCCCCTGACTGGCGGACAATCCGAGTCTGGGCAAACTGCATGTGCGCGAGTTTTGCTTTCGCGTTTCTCCGGTGTACCTCTTGTGCACCCAATCACTAGTTAATTCGTGGATATCTCGTGTGGGTTTCGTGTTTCTTGGGGATTGTGTTTAGGACAGTGGCCTCGAACATATTTCGTGATTCAAAAAGTTTCGGTCTCTACAGCCACACACAGTTATAGGTAAATTTGCTGGCAACTACACAAAAGGTGATTCATTTTCACATATTGATATCTCACAGAAGGCAAAGTCAGACATAGCATCTGGCAACAGCGCGCCAATCATTTATAAAAATGATCACCAAACCATCATACTAGTGACGTATCCTGATGCGAACGCTCGGCGTCGGATATATATACAAAACGGCAGCTCGGCTAGACCCTGCGTTCCACCAGCAGACCACTCCCTGTCGGACGAGTAAGTTTGTTCATCAAAGTGACGTATCCTGAATCCTGTTGCGACGTATATCCTGGATTCTGATGATGCTATCGTTGTTGTCTCGTATCTTGACGCGGAAATCCGCTGATGAATGGGGTGGTTGGGACTATAATTTGGGATCCAATAGCTTCTGGTCGCTGCTAATGACACAATAATGACGCAGTGAAAATTTTGAATACGCCACAATGCATCGGTGATTGTGAACAATGTTGGGCAAATTCTTTTTTGAAGATTGTTGGCACTTTCCTCCTAGTATATTTCAATTGGATTAGTCTTCCGTGGTAACGTACGAGTAACTTCCTCTCGAGATAGATTAACTTATCATGACGACATGACCTAGAGAGTCATTCGGAGCCTGCTTCCAGTAAAATCGATTTCTTCAGTTTCATACGTGATGATACCAACAACTACATAATTAAAAGCCAGTCGCTGTAGCATCCTCTTGTAATTCACTTATATTTTATAGTAGCTATATACATGTTTATTTGTTTCTTTTGCTCAGTTGCCTTTTGCTACCTTTGTCTAGCTTTTTGTATACCATGTAAGTACACGCTATTATTTTCACTGCAAACTCCGGCCCTGTCCATACTCGCTTGGAAGATTCCTTTAGGGAAAAAACATATTATATATATTTAAATTATATAAGGAAAATTTTATATTTTTCTATCTCTCTCCTCTCACTTTCTACACTGTCTCACTCCTCTTCCCTGTCGTCGCTAGGTCTGTCGTCTCTCGCTCTCTTCTACATAGGCCAACTACATGAGCTTTGGAGCTATAAAACTCTTGTAGTGGCTCTGCCCCACATACGCCTCTCTTGATTCTTATTACAAGTATGATTTAAGTATCCATATAATAATCTCCACTTTGACTCTAATCCGTTGAAATAATTGTGTTTCTCTGAGACTAGACTCCCATCTAGGGAGTGTCCCCCATCGTAAGGGCTCACGCACATCACCATAATTGGCGTGTTAGTATCTAGACCGAAGTGCCTCAACCTTTCACTTGAGTGCTCCTTTGTTGCATGGTTTGATTAACCTCACCACCTTCTCCTATGGCCTTCCATGCCATTGGTCTATACAACCTCCGAGCTCCACCTGGTTGCCAGTAGTACGTGGTCGGTCCCATCATTTCTTCCTTCTTCTAACGGCTGGTAGCTTCGCATCTACAACTGTTAGGTTTTACAACCGTCTTAGCAGGCTTGCACTTGACTACAGTTAAGATTTGAGTACCTTCCCTTTCCAAGATGCTTTTCATAATCACTCGCCCTTTGCTATTAACTTGAATGACTCCACATGGAACAGATATGACACAACCTTGGAGTTCTAGTGGTCTCATAGGTATCAAATTATTTTTTCCATCCTAGGATACATTGAACTCCTACCGGTGCAATGAGTTTCATTATGCATCTCCAAATATGTTTCCTTCCTCAAACATCTCCCTTATTCGATATACCACCTTATGTATGCGCACATGCTCATTCATTATTTGGGCATGTTTTACATACTTATTTTAAAATACTCCAAAACTTACTGCGTTAGATTAAAATGAGCCCATGTTTTTTTATACAAAATAGAGTATATGGCTGTACTTATTTTATATACCACTATAATGGTAATGATAATATAATAAAAAATAGGTTCCTCTATATTTACTTACATATTAAGATTTGGAGTATATTGAAGATGGGAGGAAAAACTACACACAGATATGAATAGGTCCACACAAAGCAACTCATGTTAAGCAGAACCTAAAACAAAATGAGCGTCAGACAGAAAAAGACGTGGAGGCTTGCGTGGCTAGAAGTGGAGGTCGTACACAGGGACAGTACTAACTAACTATACACACAAACAATTTATAGCCTGTTCGCTTTAGCTTATCAGGCAAATTCAGCCCTACTCTTCAGACATGGAACAGTGTTTTATCTCACAACAAATCAGCTGTAGCCGTAAATAAGTTGCTGCCCCAGTGGGCAACTCAGGGGGCAACCCGCCGGTGATGCCAGGGGGCGCTCCTCTTCGAGCTTCTACTCTGGCTGCCGTGGCTGCCAGCGGTGGTGGCAGACCTAAGAATAGGGGCATTTGTCACAGCCTCATGGCCGCCATGAGCCGCAGGCACGCCGATGGTGGCCACTGCAGCTAGCGTTTGGCTGCCCAGTGCCTTGTACCTGGCAAGGCCATGTCAGCCGGGGCCGTGGCCTCGAGTAACTGGGTCGAGGTGGAGGCCAACTGGATTTTGCCTTGGCGCTTGAGGCTCTCGGCTACGAACCACTGCCATGCTGCGACGCTGGTGGCCGTTGGTGGCTAGAGCCATGGCTAGGGTCACCTTCCTAGTAGATGTGGCCTCCGCGCGGCGCGTGGGGTTCGGCGTTCGATCTCCAGTGGCGGGGCGTGCATCATCCTTCTCCGAGGGCCGCAGTCGTTCGACTGGAGGTGGCGACCTGCTGGGCATGCATCGTTCCCAGTCGATAGGTGGTGGCCAGTGCACAGGCCGGCCAACCAGCTCGTGGCAGGGACCGTGTGGTTGTGTGGAGTTCGATGCGATCTTGGTTCCCGCACTAGTGGCTTCGGCCCTTTGCTGGTGCTGCCACCGCCGCTGCGGGTGCTGTGGGTGAAATGGTGGCCCTATGTGGACCTACACTCTCTAGGTGAAAGCCATGCCTAGTTCCTTGGGCTAGCAACGGTGATGCAGCCTGTGCCGTCTACATCCTTAGGGGGGTCGTCTAAGTCTCTGTAAGTCGGGGGCAGGCTAGGGATGAAAGTACTACCCGTCTGCTCTACTGGCGTTGAGGGAGTGCGAATGTCTATATCCTTCCTGCGTTGATGCAAATCCACAACCCATCTCCCGCTTCTCTCACTAGAGTTGCCCCTTAGTGTGCTTTGCCTTTAATTGTGTGCGTGAAGCTCAACTTTGCAAGGGTCTGTCCATCATGTTTGGTGTTGCTGTAGTTGTTTCATTCTTTATGGTGGATACTTTGCAGCTTTCCTTTTCTGAAACATGCTTTGATGTCGTTGCTACTCGGTCAGATACTTTGCCACCAACATCGCTTCGGGCACCCCCCTCATGCCTGCAGTTGAGAGCGTGATGGCCCCCTATTACGGATACTTTACCGCCATGTTGCTCGGGTGGATAGTTTGCTGCCGCAGTCTCGTCACTTCTCGGTAGATGCTTTGCTACCGTGGCGTTGTGACAGAACCGCCTAAATCCCATGGCCCACAGACGCCTGTCATTGTCACTAATGACCTCTGACAGCCGGGCCCATGTCCCAAATGATCTAGAAGGTTCTGCCAGGCTACATTAGCGCCCGATTTCCTCCGACAGGATCCCATTGCGAAGCCATTACAGAATTACAACATTTCATAACAAATTACATCAGAGTGAAAGCGCGGAAAGATTATAAGGTACTTAGATTACAAACCATTTGTCCAAATACGATTAAAGTGCAAATATTACAGACCATAAATAAAAGAAGTAGCAGTGGAATGATGATACAATATAATTAAGTGTTTAATGATAAGAACCCTGCCCACGGGTTCAACATTACTCCTCCTCACTACTCTCCTGCACCCCTGTTACACAGCAGAG